>JAULBS010100647.1:0-31525 GCA_032355785.1 Symmetromphalus regularis
TATATATTATACTATTGGAAGGACGTGAGATTTAATCATTAGCTATGACATTTGGAGCACCCCTTTCAAAAAGCTTGCTTCAGTGTTTGCATGTCAGAGCATATATGTCTGTGCATCCTTCTATCCATATATCCGTCCATCCATTTATATCAACTGAATATTTCTTGAACGACCCCCACCATAAAAATAAATATCGGCTATTGCTTGATCATCTATATCCATTCATCTATCCATTCCCCATCTAACAATCTATCCGTCCATCTATCCATTTTATTTATGACGTAATTCGGTCTAACGATCCAGATCATTCCCATTGTTTATGTTACAGTTCTTCTATGTCGCTGACTCATTTTCACATGGTATTGGTATTGCTATGACTTATAGCAATATCTGCCAGTGGGAGACCGTGTCACCTGCTTGGTGTTTACAGCCAATCCTGCCACGTGGTTACTGCGATGTGTCTGTATATATAGAGCAGCAGCTGTCTGACACCTTCATAAACTAGCAAAACATCACACATACGCCAGAGCGAGATACATCACCTCGTTCGACATCACATCGTAAACACTAAGCCAGATACGACATCACAGTCAGAACAAGAAGCATCAGAAGTAGAAGATAATGTCCAGTTACTTTATTGAGAACTACATGGACAAGTGCGACTTGTACAGTATAGAGCAGCACAAATATGTTCAGGTTGGACACAGTGGAAAAGGCAGGTCAAAGAAGGAAGTTGAGCAAAATACAAACAGACACGATCCCGCTGGTCACACGAGGAAGATTGCGCAGAAACTCATCAGTCTCACTAGAAAGCGGGAACACTATAACTGAAACCTGATTGTACGTATACAGGTATTTAAAAACTAGTGTGTTTTTCTTCCTTTTTTTCGTAAATTATTACTTGTTTATAAAATGTGATTTTAACAAGGGTTAGAGCAGATTTGATTTAAAGGGCAGTACCTATGGATATGGTCTTCTCCGAGATGAGAATGTCCCCAAAGATGTCATTTATATTTCTGGGATCTTTGTGTGTGTGTGTGTGAGTTTGTTTGGTTGCTTTTGTTTGTTTGTTTGTTTATTTTATTTATTGTTATTTATTCTATTTTATCGTTATCCAGCTATGATACTATTCATTCAAAAAAAAAAGGGTTTGTTTTGTTTAACGACACCATTTACATTAGAGCACATTGATTTATTAATCATCAGCTATCGAATATCAAACTTTAGTCAAGTGTGATCCAGCCTCCAACGGGTTTTGAACCAGGGTCGTCAGCTTGAGAGTCCGATGTTCTACCGCTGGACCACTGAGACTCATGGTAATTTAATCAAGTACAGAATTGTGTGTGTGCGTGCGTTCACCCAAAGTGGTTATTTGATTCAAACGTAATTATGTGTGTAACTGTAAACATGTGCGTAAATAATTTAGTATATCATTAAGTAATGGTAATCCATGGTACTAGTTAAATATGATAACCTCTATTTTCGTTATCTGTACTAACATGGATCGATGTCGGTGTTGTACAGTTCTTCTAAAATTACATGGACCAGATGTTTATAAATACATGGATAACATTAAGGGGCGAATATAGTAATTAAAAAGGTGTTTGTGAAATGATTCCTTTGTGGAACATACATAGAAACAATTTAAAATGTTCGTTATTTTCCTTAAAAGGTGTGGTTTGTTTTCTTAATTCATAGGCATTTTGGTAAAAATATATTTTTATTGCGGGAGGGGGGATTTTTTTTGGGGGGGGGGGGTTTAACGACAAAACTAGAACACACTGATCAATTTATCATTAGCTAATGGGTGTCAAACATTTGTTTATTTTGACACGTAGTCCGGAGTGAGCTGGACTAAAGATATGTAAATTAATTGTGATTTAAGCAATTAATATACTACTCGACTTCTGTCAAATACATCAGACCTATTTTCTAACTAAAACTGATGCCATTTATGATTGTAATAATGCAAAGTCTTATTGCACACGTTGCAAACATTTAGGATATATACTAAAAACACTTACTAATAATTTAATAATGTATATTATGTATTTCTAACAAATGTTGACTTGTATAAATGTATTCTGGGAAAATCTTGGCATCAGTGATGTCAACTTCGGAGCGAAAAATTTAATCGGCATACGGACATTACCGAAAACTATGAACGACTGTCGAATGCATTTGTGTTTTAAATACTTTGTTGGGATTAAATTACTTTATTCCACTAAATTAATATATGAATTAATTTAGAATACTATATTCAATATAACAGACGTGAAATTGGTTACTTTTCATCCGAGCTTTAAATTGAAAAAAACAAAAAAATGAAATTAAAAGTAGAAAAAAAAGATTAATGTAAATGATGACGTCAAAGATAGTTTTTAGATGTTTACATTAAGTTTCAGTCGTCTAAAGCCGGAAGGCAAACCTGCTTCACTTCAGTGTTTGTAATTAAACTTGCCGCATCAGCACATTAATCAAAGTCGCTCTACACCTGGGGAACCTCCAAGTCTTGCTGTTTTATGTGATTGCCTAGAAGCAATGCAAATTACGAGGTGACAAAAAGTTCACGAAGGTTCATTAAAACTAGGCCTGTAAATTGTTTTGCAAATCCTTCAGTGAGTTTACACAAATAACTTGGGCAATACATAGATCCACTTTAGTTAATTTAAGACTATTATCGGTTTAAATTAGCTTTTGATGAGTTAAAACATATTATGTTACCCAGTATTAAATAAGCATGCTTTTATGGAAGGATGCTTGTTTAATTAATCTCATTATCTCAGTATACGGGTCTTAGGTGACAAATACATGGGATGGTATGGCATGATATGTTTCATGTTTTATTTCTCCAGTAAGTACTTTCCATAAACAGCAAAAAAAAGTTTGTTATATTTAACGATGCCTCTAGAGCACATTGATTTTTATCTTACCATCGGCTATTGGACGTCAATATTCCATAAACAGCAAAGAAAATACCATGATACATCGAGCATTGGATAGATCTATGCAATATTTATTTATTCATTCATTCATTCATTGTTTGTCTTTTAGGGTGGTGGGTGGGGTGAGCGGGTTTTGAAACCTAGTTCATTGATGTATTGATGTCATTTCGTTGTTAAAGAAACAAATCTGTTTGTCCTGACATATTAACTTTAAAAATAAAGTTATATATGGTGTTGTATAATAGATCATTCAATGTCACGTTGTAGCAATGACGACTCTTTTGATTGACTTGTGCAAATATCTATAGGCCTGCTTTATATATTTAGCATGACGTCACTAACAAAATCCAAAATGACTATTGGCATGATTTCGATTCGAATAGTGGCAGTCTTCATAAAATCATAGTATACTCAACCAAAAAAGAAAGTATGCATGTAATCATTAGTCGTTTATTTCATAAACCAGACGACATTCATGGCAGAAATTCTGGAATTAGATAACCACACCATTTAGGATGAGGTGTGTGTATAATATCACAAGTTTCGCACGTTTGCTGCTAATTATGGTGAAATGGCACTTTAAAAAATATTCAATATTTCAACGTGCATATTTTCTTTTTTGGTTGAGTATATGTTTTACAAAAACTTGATAGCAGAATTTTTTCTTTAAAGGTTTCAAAGGTGTTTGTATTTGTTTTAACTGATCATTGTAGTATACCTTTAAAATATACTGTTTACGAATTTAACTCGAATCTTTGTTGTATCTACATGCATGAAATAGAATATGAATTATTATGCAGGTCCGACACATGACGACAACTTCGACTGGAATCGTGGATACGGAAAAGACAACGATGTGGAAGATGTTTTGATCGATAATGACCTAGATGAGCAGTTACGCTGTAGGATATGAAGAATAAGCTAATTTAGTATGAATTGTATTGTGAACTGCAATGCGAGGATCCAAAGTTTGGAATTTCAGAGTGCTAAGATGCGGAAACCCATCGCAGTATAAAATGGACAAGTAATGTCCGTCTTGGTTGATTTTAAAAGAACGTCACTAAAAAACCATTATATTGAAGGAAATAATTTGATATAGCAGTTTTTAACTAAAGAATACATAATACCTATGTTGGTATGGGAATCTCGTTTGTCCAGAGGATGAAACACTCATGTAGAGTGTAGCCAATTTGAGTCCTCCACGAAAGAAATTTTATATGTTTATAAACTTTTACGGTAGTGATGCTTTTACATTTTGTATTTTGGTCAATAAATTTATATTTTATAAGCAGTGTGTTTTTACTGTGTATTAAAATGTGATTGAACCACAGCGATTAAATCATTGAACCCACTTGCGGGGATAAAAATGGTTCAAATAGTAGTTGCCGATAAATGGTTCAAATAAACTGGATAATGTTTTTCATCATTCTCATGTAACACATACTTCCTGCAAATCACAAAGTACCGTCCACCCTTTTACACAATTATCTCGTTTGATTTCTCAATGAGTTCAATATATCCGTGTATTTCCCAGGACGCATCTAACTTACACATACAACATGTAGTATGTAATTAACAAAGACACCCTTACAGATGCCGGGTATTTATGGGCTTATTGTGTGGCACTCCACAAGTGAGGGTCACATGTGACTGGAGATAACAGCAGAGTTGTGGAGTTAAATCGCAAGTATTTAACGTATAATAGGATTCAGTCAGAACAAGATTTCCTTTCTTGGGCAAATCGCTAGCTTAGGTTAGAAATTATGTCCATGAGAGGCATGCTGCACAACGATGTTTTGATTTGTTTAACGACACCACTAAAGCACATTGATTTATAAATCATTGGCTATTGGATGTCAAACATTTGGAAAATTGTAAAAAATGTGAGCCAGCCTCTAACTGGTTGTGAACCACTGTATTCTGCTTGAGAGTCCAATGTCCTACCACTGGACCACTGAGGCTCACTTGACAAATTCCGGTGGCATAGCGATTGCGCCATTGCCCTTGAGGATAGTGTGTAATGGGATCAAATCTCACTTGTGGTTTGGGACCCAATCTCCGAACCGTCTCTAACCCAGAATGTTCAGTTAGCACAGACCAGTGGTCTACATCTGGTTTAACAAAATCAGTGGTTTGTGTTACCTTGTCTTTATGATAGTGCATAATTATAATAAAAGATCCCTTGCTGTTCATCGATAAGACAGCTTCGTTATGGTGGCAGCATGTTTCCTATTGTATACTAACAGGCACAGGAAAATGAGACGTGTCCAGAACAGTGTGCTTGAAACGCAACTGGATATAATCATAAAAATAGGACGAACCTAACAAAAGAAACGCGGATACCAAAGGCATGAGAGGGCAGTAGCGGATCCAGGGGTTCGGACTCCTCACTTTTAACTTTTTTTTTTTTTATTATTATTTTTTTTAAATATTTTACGAGTGGAAGGGCGTGAAAATTAACTATTACTCATCACAATTTTGGGCCCACCCTTTCAAAAATCCTGCATCCACGCTTGCAGAGTGTTGCGAGTAGAACAAGAAACAGATGCCATCTTGAATCAATTTAAAAGCGGTGCCGAAGATACTTGTAATTCATGATACGCATACTATTAAATGCAGAAAAAGTCGAATTAAAATAAAACAAAACAAAATTCATTTCAATATCAAGACTGTATTACGTAGGTCAGGTACAAATTCTAGCAACAAAACGTTATACAAGTATAAATATTCACAAAGGCAATATATGGCATAAACATGTTATATAATATACCCATATGAAATGAAGTTTCACCACACAAAATGCACTTACAGATCATTTGAAACAATAATGTGATAGAGGTAAGACGAAGAGGATAACTACTTGTATTTGGCCATTTGCAGACGGTAATGCTGATTTTACTCAAGCAAATTGCGTTTTACAGGCGCTGCAGAGTAATTATAAATGTTTAATGACCCCTACCCCCAGAAAAAAAATATATATCTGCTGTTGGGGGTCTATAATAAAGATAATGTTTTACTGTCGGTAATGAATTAGATTTTTTATTTGGAGCATTTCAAATTGCATTTTAAAACAGAATTGAAAAGGTACGAGTCTCATTGGCTAGGCTCACTTTATCCATTGTCAGGAGAGTCAAGACCGTAATTAGCGGGTAGGAAAGGGAGCACCTGCCTCCCGTCTGCCCCTCTCCCGCCTTTCTAATCTTTTACTAAATAATGTTTAGCATATAACTTTTATATAACGATTTTTAGCACAATGCTCCTTTCACCTATCCAAGAATACTATATACAGTATATTGTTTTTGAATTGCTGTCCGTTTCATGGGTTAAAATTAGCTGAAGCCCAAGTCATATTATTCATGATGCCGATGTAAGCATGACCATGCACAATTTAATGTAGGGTATAGGAACAACTCTTGAATGGAGGGGGTCATCTTGTTCTGTAACATCGTCCTGTAGTCAAAACTACAGAGTGGTTCGGTGCTTTTAATTGATGTGTAGTAAAAACAGTTATGTTATGAAAGGTTTTAATCAGTGAATGTAGATTTGGATAGGGAATGCTAGAAGTTAAACAGGTTAAACAATTTCATACCTTACATGATTTGGTATTTAAAAAATGCTAATAACAAAGGTTTAAATAAATGTGATAAAATAACAAGTGCACAGGTTAATGAACAGAAAACACATCCTATTACAATTTAGCAAACATCACACTACTACCATTATATCTAACTGGTGAAATACGAGGAGTGTCCTAAGTTTCCAGCCCGACTATGAAAGGCGGTGTATACCAAAGTTTTAAGCCATTATTTAACTAGGCTTCATGAGTAAAAACATTTTGTCCAGCATTTGTAGTCTCTTAAAATGTGGCTTTGTCACACATCCCTACAAAAAATTTCACCTAAACGAATCATGTCTTCGTCGATCTCGAATTATTGTCGATAACTCATTGAGCTTACGAAACATTAAATCTGATGGGGCTAGATCTGGATAATAAGTTGGGTTTGGCAGAATTTGGAATGTCCGAAGAATGGGCAAAGACACTGTCGTAAAGTTTGGTCCATTTTCTGTGAAATGTAGTGGGGTGCATGAAAACGGAGATTTACTCTGTTAGCACGTACAAAAACGAATCATTTAACGTATCACTTGAGATGTTCTAATTCACTTAAAAGTTTAGTATCGTTGTAGCACCTCTTTCACAGTCAAGTCACATTATTTTGGGACAACTCTTGTATACCATCACAAAATATACATTCTACAATCACACACCTTCCCAAATATTCAACTTGCTATACATTACATTGAAAACGTAATCAAAGGCAAGAATATTACAAATTAAAAATACATAGCACAATAATTGGTACTGCGTATGGAACCAAAATAATAAAACCATAATAAAAAATGTATCTCTAGACATAGAGTTTAGGCAAGAATTCAAGGTACCCTTCTGTGGTACTCTACTTTACAAGCATTTTTTCGGTTTTAATAACACTACAAAGGTAGGCATTGGTTCCTATGGTACTTAATAGAAGTTATTGGAGGTGAAAAATAAACACCCCTCATCCGGTATCTATCCGGTGCTTGCTTTATTTTTCAATCTAAAAAAGGCTCATCTACAAGGAATAAGATGCATGTACGTTTTTTGCTATTTCACATACAGGGTGTCTCCAAGTCTATATTGAAGTCTAGTTCTGGTTTGGATAAAGAAATGTTTGTGTAGAATGTTTTGGGTGTAGTGGAGGAGAATGTAGTAGGGAGTCTTGTGGTGAAGGACAAAGACGGAGGATCTGAGAAAATGTTCTAATACTGACCCCTTTATCAGATCTGTCAGAAATGAAAATCTCCACAATCTATTTGTTGGTTACACATTTTTTTTCTTTTAGGTAACCCATTTTATTTTGCATAACCCATTTACATAATATGTTAACAGTGATAATTACCGTATTTTACCGGGAATAAGAGGGTGGGAGTTGGGGGGGCGGGGTTAAAGCCATTCATCAGCAGCTAAGTGGGGATGGATTTATTCACGGATATGGGCCAATACGATGTCAAAAAAAGGACAATGACCCAGCAAGTAGACAATGGGAAAACGTGCTCAGATACTTCAAAAAGATTGTTTTTTCTTTATTGTTATGTGTATATGATAAACAGAACAACTTATCTTTAACACATGTTTATAACCACAGGTATATAACCACAAATATTTGACCATAAGTATATAACCCCACATCTGAAGCCATACAAAATGCATGAAAGTGAAATGCATCCAGTGTAGATGAGCCCCAATACGTTATTCACCAACATTATACAATCATTATTCTACCGGCTACAGTGATTGCCTGTACATTATTCTGTATAAGTTATATATGTATAACATATATTACAATTTACGTATCATGTATTATGCATCAAATCACCTTTTCAGTTACACAAGAGTATAAAATCACGTGTTAAAAAACCCACATACATTTACATACCACTTGTCTGAATGTTTTATGACATCCTTCCACATATTAATAGAGTTGTATCAAACATAATATGGTAAGTATTTGTAATACAAGTTTTATACAAACTGAAACAATGTTTAACAACATCCCTTATGATTATGTAAATATCAGTTATTGGAGGTGAACATAAATACACCTCAGTGATAGTTAAGCACTATTTTGTAATCATATCTATAAAAACATTATGTGTAGTTAAAATATTTGTTTCTTAGTGATTTCTACAACATAGCATATGGCAAAAATATTTGACCATAAACATTACCTTTTCATAAGCAAGGCCAATTATAATAAAGATTTAAAATGTTAGATTTGGAAATAAACATACTTTTATTTCATTTTTGAGACACATCATGAATTTGAAACTGGCAAATGTTAAGATTTAGCTGTTTCAAATCCTCGTTAACTCCAAATTGAAATCAAAGTATGTTTATCTCTATTTTACTACGACTATAAGCAGTCTAATTGCAGTAGTGTTGCATCAGCGATGACATGAAACCTGGTTATTAAACAGATATCCAATGAGAATCCAGTATTTTTCAAACATTTAAAAACATGGAGTATGGATCTCTTACAAATAAAAAATTACATTAGTGGAGCATTAACAATAATTTGATTAAGGTAGTCAGCCAATTAGAATTCAATATTTTTCAAAGTCATGGCAGAATATTTTTAAAATTCCTTCATAATAAGGTAGCTCAATTCAAATCAACTTTTGAAAAACTACAAAAGCTGTCTGGAATTGTCCATAATAGTAATGACATCTGTCTTTATTCAATCTCTATTGGCATTTTGTTTATTTCTGGTCAGAGGCTAATGAATATCAGATCTACAGTAATGGAAAAATTAATACAAGAGTACAGGTTTATGTAAATGCAAACATTTATTCAAATGTTTGAAATAGAAAATAACATTTATCTTAAATATTCCTTAACTGAACAAAAAAAAACTGACATGAGATCATTAAATGATTATGTATTCAGGGCCAGCTCAACTGTTGGGGGGGGGGGGACAAGGGGGTATTTACTGCTGCATAATCTGTGGAGCCCTTTTTGTGACAATATTTACATTTATTGAGTACATTGTAGGCGCCCTTCAAATGACTGATGGTGCACCTATTCAGTCTTCCCCCTTCTAATATTTAGGCTGCCCAGGCCCTGTGTATTGATCAGTACTTCAAAGAGAGAAGTGACAAAGATTTAACACTGAAACAGGAAAACTCAAACAGTGTGATATAAATTGTGAATAAACTTTAGGTATCACATGTTATAGATAAGAAAAATATTTAACAAAATTATATTTAAACTGTTACATATGTTGAACATGTTTTTAATGAATTATGAAAAATAACAGATATTGCAAATGATGTAGAAACAGGGAAAATAGACACATGTATGTTTAAAATATTCTTTCCCATATTTTGTTTCTAACATAATTATTATATAAACCAACATATAAATATATGTTACATAAATTTAAAAGTAACGTATGTTTAATATATTCAGACATTTAAACATTTTTTACGTAGCCTATGTTACATATATGTTAAAAGTGGAAATATTTATATATGTGTGTTTAATATATATGTGTAACATCTTTAAAATATGTTGAGATATTTATATTAACAAATGTAGTAAGATTTACATTTTTAACAAGCTAGATCACACATGTTAAACACACATGACTTTATATATATGTTGAATATAAAAATACAAAGTGTATACAGCAGGATTCATCACATTAGCCAGATCACATATGTTTAATATTACAACATTTCCTCAATGGTAACAGCAAATAAAGGTTATAGTAAATATATAACTGCGGATGATTTTGATTTCAACCAGTTTACAATAACAATCCCTGAAATTGCCCATAGCACGGCAATGCTGTGGAGATTGCTGCAGTTTTTTTTATTGTCTTCGACACTCTTTTTTTTGCAGCAGACTAAATGTTTTTTTTCAAGGTGTATTTTTTCTTACAATTAAAAATAAAGTATCCAGTCAAACCTGCCCATGTGGGCACCTGTATTAAGCAGCCACCTGTCTTAAACAGCCACCTTTATTTTCTCCCAAATCAACTAATTTAGTATAATTTAACCTGTATTAAGCAGCCACCTGTTTTAAGAGGCCACATTTTCTTACTCCATTAGGTGGCTGCTTAAGACAGGTTTGACTGTACTTTTATATTTGTTTTACTAGCTACTGTATATATATATATATACATGTATGTATTGACAAAGATTTTAAAAAATAAATAAAATTTAATATAAATTTGTCAAATTGATGTTGTTGGGTTTCTTTGAATAGATCAAGTGAAACTGAAAAACAATTTCAACAGGAAGTTACCCACATATTGAATGAATAAGAAAGTTCAATAACTGGAAAAACCCACATTTTATGTAATGACTAATAATATACATGGGTGCAGGGGGTTTTGTTTGGAGAAATGTTGAACTGTGTGGCATATATATACAATGTATATATATATATTTATATAATTATGTCAATGTGAATTTGTAACTTCTTTCAATTTGTTGTAATTTTTATTGAGATATAAATATCAGGTAAGTAATGTTTCTGTTTCTTAACACTTATTTCATGTACTATTATTATTATTATTATTACACTTATTTCATGTTTTATATATATTATTATTACATTTATTTCATGTTTTATATTATTATTATTACACTTCTTTCATGTTTTATATATATATTATATAATTATATTATTATTACACTTATTATATATTTCATTTTTTATATATATAGTATTATTACACTTATTTTGTGTTTTATATATATTATTAAATTAATATTATTATCTTTTAATTTCAACCCCTAGAGAATTAATTTTATATGGTCAAATGCATGTACTTTGTATGTTGTTATTTTCAGGTGGGTGTGTACACATCATCAAATAGAATAATTTAAATACGTTTAAGCAATCATGGCAGATGTTTTACACATGGACGCCGAGGATGAAGGTGGAGGAGATTTCCGTGCAGATTTGTTGGCGGTCGACAGTGACCTGCATGAGGATGACATCAAGGCAATGAAGTTCATGTGCCGAGATTTCGCTCCCATGCACAAACTGGAAAAAATAACCACAGGACGCGAGCTCTTTAATTATCTTGAAAATGCAGGATATTTAAGCGAAAATAAGAAATTTCTTTTGGCAGAGATGTTAAAACTAACGCAGAGGCTCGACCTTGTTGACACGTTAAAAGTCAATGAAACGAGACTTGATCGATATTTAGCAACGTTACAATTCGGTTCTCATTTTTCCCCATTCAGACTTTTGCTGCTGCGGTTATCAGATGATATCGGATACGAAGATCTTCATAAATTGTTGTTTTGTTCTGTGAATATTCCAAGAGCTAAACGGGAAAAGATAAAGACGGCTTTAGATTATTTTATTCTTCTGGAACAGTTGAAAATGATTATTAAAGACAATGTTGATTTCATAGAAAATAGTTTGAGGCAGGTGGGACGAAACGATCTGGCTCAGCACCTTATTGATTACAAAAAGTCAGTTCTGATGATTCCGTCGCAGAAAACGAGTACTGTAAGTTATGGTGGAAGCTCAGAAATGGAAACAAGTAGTTCGACTGGGACACAAGCACCTCAGAAAGGATTACAAGTTGAATACCCTCCAGAACAACCAGCTTCTGTTGCTCCGCATCCGGATGTATCTCGACCTGTGGCACAGTCTGGTTCCAACCAGTGTCCTGATTTGGGTAAGTTAAACAAATTTTGATAATTTATTTAATTTTTTTTTTTTTTTTTTTACTTTGATTTGGCCGAGAGTTAAAATTATTATTTTAAAAAAAAATCATTCTTATTTTTTTTCTTTCAATATTTGCATTATTTAAAGCCATTTTATAAAAGAGGAACTGTTTAAATTTTAGCTGTGTGACAAAGATGTGCTGGGACTTTCTGTCCTTTGCATCTGAAGTTGGTTGGTTGTGCTTATTTTTGTGCTCATATTCAATTAAGGTTCAAGCATGCTGTCCTGGGCACACAGCTCAGCTTCCTGTACTGTCTGCCCAAGACAGAGGTTAGTGTTAGTAGGAGACATAAAACCCGCTGTCGCCTATTTTTATCGATAAGCAGCAAGGTACATGTATCAGACAGAATAGCACATTAGTCTATATGTTTACAGTGTTCCGCATCGCAGGGATCGAGATATAGCTCAAACAGTAGCGTGTACGCCTGTGAACAGGTCAGTCGTCTGATCGATCCTTCCCAGTGGACCTATTTGCAGTTTGGGCTATTTTCCGTTCCAACCAGTGATCCACAAATGGTTCTTCAAAGACTGTGCTATGTGCTGTCCTGTCTGTGGGATGGTGCATATAAAGGATCCTTGTTGCTTATCGGAAAAGCGTAGCCAATGTGGTGACAGTGGGTTTCCTCTAAACACGTCAGAATGACCATATGATTGACATCCAATAGCCGATAAGATAAAAATCAGTGTGCTCTCGAGGTGTCGTTAAATAAAACAAACTTTTCTTTATTGTTCCACCTCACATAGAAATGGAGGTATAGTACTTCCCGATGCTCGAAATTACGTAATAAGAAGGGCTTGAAATGATATGAACACGTAATGACAATCTGCCATAAGAGAACTGTATAAACATGTATTGCTTTTTTACCGAGGAGGTATAACTTGTATTGTTTCAGGCGTAGATTGAACGTAATTGGGTCTGCTATCCTTGATCACATTAGTTATTATAACAGTTATAACTCCATCAGTAAAAATAACATAATGATCAAAACATCTTTTAGTATTTATTTTTATAACTGTCAAGTTCAAGTTAATTTAAGTTCTGTTCGGTGGCTTATACCCTTTGAGTTTTCTCTCAGTTAATTAGAGGTATGCAGGCACTAATCTGGGATAGAAAAAGTTGGAGAAGTGACTTCTCCCTTCCCTTAACAAATGGGAGAAGTTTGATAAAAATGGGAGAAGTGTGATAAAAAATGGGAGAAGTGAACCTAGCAAAAAGAAAATGCATTAAATTAATGAATTGTTATTTGTGTTTTTCTCATGTACATGTAGGCCTATGACCCATTTTTTAGGGGAGATTTAAAAAAACTTTTTTTATATATATTTTAACAAAAAACAAAACAAACAAAAAACACCTTTTAAGCATTGTTTTAATATTTTATTTTTATTTATTATTTGATGGAGAAACATCTGAGCCCTATCTCCATTTTGTAACGGTCTACCCGTTTTGCGCAAGTAATCAAAAACATGTTGTTGTTATGTTTTCCACAATCGCCAGACAATTATTTAAAATTAACATTGAATAAAGCAATAAATAGAATCAACAACCATATTATTTGAATAGATGTGCCATTGAAAATATCTACTACTGATAACAAGACTGCGAAGTGAATCAAAACCACGTAATCTTTGTAGTTGCCAAAATCACAACATAATTATTTACCGCAAAGGAAACGCCAATAGAATAGCAATCAACCAATCAAAACCACTCTTAGAAACTACAGAAAATTAATTAGTAGACCACGTTGCTGTGTCTGTAGTTTAGCAAAACTAAACTAAAAGCATGCATGCAGACCAATCTCCAACAGCTTTGAACACTAGCACTGAATCAACAGGTGACAGGTTTTTAAATGCATCTCTAGCAAAGTAATTGGTATTCTTTGTATTTGTTTTCCACTTTACTTAGAGCAAAATATTACGGTGACTTCGACTTCTCACTACTGCTAACAAAACGGCGACTTCAGCCAACTTTTGGCGAAAAAAAGCCCCATTTCGATGGCTAGATTAGTTCCTGGGTATGAATACCCCCAGACTTCTGTACAAGGCGGAATATCCTCACTTTTCCTGAGAATGTGGAACACTGTATTTAAATTAAATCCTAATGTTGCAATTTATTATCTATTTTGGGCTTCATTTTATGAATTTTTCTTTTTTTATATACAGTTATCCCCGCTCCTTTGATCCAGGATATCGCATTGAACATGACAGATGCACAGTTCTCTGGCCTTGGTTTCAAGTTGGGTCGGACGGTCTCTGATCTTCATAGTCTTTGTCAGCGATTCACACAACGTCTCGAGAGAAACTTTAACTTGATAAAGGAATGGGTACAAGAGAACCAACATATTGGTGTGAACGAGATGGTCTTAAAACTCTCCGAAGCAATGAAAACCATAGGAATGACTAATGTTGCAACCAATTTGCAAGAGATGTATGGAGTTATTGCCCAAGGTTTGTTACTTCCCTTTGTTACGTGTACAATGTACATGATCCTGTATTTAGTGACGAAAATCAGTCATTTAAGGATTGTCTCTTTATTTCTTTTAGATTCATCGGTGTATGAACAAACAAAAAACACAAAGCCGTTCACACAAAAGTTTGCGGATGTTTTATTTTTGTTCTTACCCCGACGAATCTAAAAGAAATAAAAGACAATCCTTTATAATAAAATTTGAGACATACATTTTTTTTCTAATTACATAAACAAGTGCATATTTTGTTTTTATTTATTTTGAGAAAGTTTAGCAAAATAACGCTCAAGAATATTAATTTAAAAGAACAAATATTTCGTCATAGTTTTTAAATGATGACGTCATTTTATGTTCATCAAAAAATGAACAAACCTCATTGCTAATGGGTTGACCAATGAGATACCTTTAAACTAATGATTATAATAGAAAAAATGCATAACCACCACATCTCGGTTATTATCAATATTTTAAAAATAATAATTGCCTTATGGTAATGAACCATAAACTCGACATTGAATTCCCTATGTACCGTGATTCAGGTAAAACGTTTTGCATGATATAAAAGTGAGATCTAGTATAACAAATGTATGTAAGTTTCATTCGTAATTAATATTTAGAGCACAAAGCCCCTTTAATTCCGTGGGAATATGCCTTTAACAGATAATTTAATTTTTTTTTTTTTTTAACATTTCAGGTTTAGATGTCAGTATGCGACAGAATCGCTTACAGTCTCAAGACGATGCTAGATTGCAAGGTAATTTTAGTTTAATTTCTACAAATCATAAGTAAATTTTTAAAATTTTTAACTGCATTTGTGAAAATGAGTATGAAGGTACAGAAAAAAAATTGTTTTATTTAACGACGCCTCTAGAGTACATTGTTTTTTATCTTATCATCAGCTATTGGACATCAATCATATGGTCTTTAGAGGAAACCCGCTGCTGCTACATAAGCTACTCTATCCAATAAGCAACAAGGGGTCTTTTATCTGCACTGTATACCTCATCACAGGTTATTTAGGTCATTCGCAATACGTCGGCCGATTATGGATTCGGGGAATATTGTTTATAGTCATCGGGCTTGATCGGGTCTATTAATAGATTTACCCTGTAAATGCAGTGACGACTGTTCAGTTACCGCAAGGCTTAATTTATGTAAGCATATCTATGATCTTGAAACTCCTCAAAATATGCATTTTAAACGTACAGCATCGAAATGATTACACACAAAAACAACTGATTTTTAGGCGGACAAAATGACCGCTAATATTAAATTTGTGACTGACAAAGCTTGGTAAATGACAAGTTTGTATCGGACAACGTCCGTGACCGAGCACTTATTTCCAGGCTTGATGTACCGGTAGATTAGACACCTAATAGACGCTAAATAAACAATGTGCTGGGGTGTCATTAAACAAACAATCCTTTAGAAAGTTTCCATCCTAGTGATGTGTGTCATATCCCGTGGTTCACAAGCTAATGCACAGTGGCAGTTCTAATAATATTTATGTTGAAATATATAGTATATCATTAATTAAATTCACACAACAAATAACTACCGATTAAAGAAATCTAGTCCTAATAATATTTATGTTGAAATATAGTAAAGTTTGTTTTATTTAACGACACCTCTAAAGCATATTGATTTTTAATCTTATCATCGGCTATTGATGTCAATCATATGGTCATTCTGACATATATGTATTTAGAGGAAACCCGCTGCCGCCACATTGGCTACTCTTTACAATAAGCACCAAGAGGTCTTTTATATGCACCGTCTCATAGACAGGACAGCACATACATATGCACCATGGCCTTTGATAAACCAGTTGTGGACCACTGGATGGAATGGAAAATAGCCCCAATTGCATATGGGTCCACTGAGAAGGATCGATCCCATGACCAACCGGTTCACAGTCAGACACGCTATTGTTTGAGCTACATTGAAATATAGAGTATAATTTATCATTAATTAAATTCAAACAACAGTGCCATAAAAACCATTTTCTAAACATGTTTAAAAAAATATATATATATGTTTTGTGATGATGTTGATAGATTATTTTGTATTTCTACAGATTCACATATGCGGGATGTGGTGGATCAGTTTGAGAGAATTGATGTGGATCGGGATCCAGTGCCTTACTACAAGATGGATGCTATTCCTAGAGGTACATGTATGGTTATAACGTTAATTTTATTTTATAAAATTAATGTATTTAAAAAAGCAGGAGGGGGGGGTTGGGGGGTGGGTGGTGAAATAATGATTCTTAAGGGGTGTATAGTGGTGGATTAAGAACTAATTCCACTAGCTGGGGATACTATAGATGCCAACCCTTATGATTTTTTCGTAATATTTACGACTATGAATCACCAGTATGAAAATCCGTTTTCAACATATTTTTTTTCGAATTCTTGCCCAGTTCCAGATCCTTGGTTTCCGATTCGAATGTAATGTTTAGCACAGGCGCAAAGAACAATCTTCCTGCAACCAAAATGGCATCGACAAACATATGTCACAAAAAAGGCAAAAAGAAATTCCAACGTATAAAGAGCCATTTTCATTTATTGATTTTTCTTACAAGGAGTTCTATACACATTCTGTACCATATGCAGATGCGATATTAACATATTAACTTCACCCCTCTTCCGAACCCTTCCCCCACCATGATTACTAATTCTGTATCTCGGAGGTTGGCAGCTAACGGATACTTGTAGCTTAGAAAATATATTAAGTTCTTATTAAAAGTCTCCTCGACCCACACCTTGGACCCATTTATTGGTTGGAACTATGTGATAGAAAGGTACAAATATGTGTAACATTTGTTGCCAATCCTGAAACGACAAACCTTTGCTAGAAAGATGTTTTAGGATCATTAATATCATAAACATTATAGAAAGAAAGATAGATAGAAAGAAAGAAAGAACAATGTGACAGAAAGATACAAATATGTGTAACATTTGTTGACAATCCTGAAACGACAAACCTTTGCTAGAAAGATGTTGAAGGATCATTAATATTATAAACATTATAAAAAGATAGAAAGAAAGAAACAAAAGAAAGAAAGAAAGAACTACATGTATGTGACAGAAAGATACAAATATGTGTAACATTTGTTGCCAATCCTGAAACGACAATCCTTTGCTAGAAAGATGTTTAAGGATCATTAATATTATAAACATTATAAAAAGATAGAAAGGAAAGAAATGAAAGAAAGAAAGAAAGAAACAGAAGAAAGAAAGAACTACAGTATGTGACAGAAAAATACAAATATGTGTAACATTTGTTGCCAATCCTGAAACGACAAACCTTTGCTAGAAAGGTGTTGAAGGATCATTAATATTATAAACATTATAAAAAGATAGAAAGAAAGAAATGAAAGAAAGAAAGAACTATGTGATAGAAAGATACAAATATGTGTAACACTTGTGACCAATCCTGAAACGACAATCCTTTGCTAGAAAGATGTTGAAGGATCATTAATATTATAAACATTATAGAAATAAAAGAAAGAAGGAAAGAAAGAAAGATAGAAATAAATAAAAGAAGGAAAGGATTTTTTAGAGACACCCCAGCATATTATTTATTCAGTGGCTATTAGGTGTCATAATAAACAAATGTTTTGTGACTCATGGTCTTCAGAGGAAACCTGCCGTCACCGCAGATTGACTGTAAAAAGAAATCAATATATCTGTAAAATTAATATAAATTTTAAAGTAAATTATTGAAATAATACATTGTATTTAAATATTGCGATCCTGTGTTCTCTAGAGACCAAAGGATTGAAAGAAAAGAAAAAAAGTTTTATGGTTTTGGAGGTTTTGTTTTTGTATGTTATTTTGTTTTCATGTAAATTACATGTTCAATGTGTTGTATTTACATATTACTGTTTATTTCAGGAATATGTCTAATAATCAACAATCGTGATTTCTATCAAGATAAGGACGATCCAGAATCAAAGGAGATGCCTAACCGAGAGGGAACAGATGTTGATGCGAGTAGGTGTTTTCTAAAATTCCTCAGGGCAAGTGCACATCACTATTGTCTGTTTACGCTACTTGGAACATGGATATTAACGAATAAAAACAAAAATATATAACTAACCTCATTAATATTGATATATTTTTTAATTAAAAAAATGTCCTATTTTTTGTATAGGTTAGTGTGTCTATTGGTTTTATATTGTTTAAATGGCAGTAAAAAGTAATGTTTTTTCATTTCAAGCCAATGTTACTTAGACCGCCATTTTTTATTTTCTGCAGAATTCATTAAAAAGTGGGAGATAATTATTTGTATAATGTACTTTTAGGGCACGCAATTATTATTTTATAAATAATTATATTTATCATAACTAAATATCAATGCCATATTTGCAAAAAGTTATTTGTAAAAACAAAAACTATAAATGAGATACGAATATTACCGGAATTTTAAAATGGACAGGGTTACCCCTCTTTGCAATGCTGTCATCTGACAAGTCTTATTAACTCTGTGCAATTTTTCCAATTTTATATACGAGGTAATAAGTAATGTTTTTAATTATTATTCAATAAAGTAATGAAAAAAACTGGAACAAAGGACTTTTTTTGCTATTACCAAAACTCTAGTCCTTTTTCGCCTAGGTTCACACAATCTAAAGTAATCGACAAAAATCCATGTTCCAAGTAGCGTAAACAGACTATAGTCTAGTTAGTGCACACATATATGTATTTACCCACTAGTCAATCAGTAATTCAATAAATAAAGCCCGACATTCTCTGCGGACTAAATGTAGTTTTTTCTAGGTGTATTTATTTCTTATTATTAAAAATAATGTTTACTTAACACTAAAATCAGCCCTGTGGAATTAGAATGTATAGTAAATAAATAAAACATTGACTAGCCTGCAGTTATTATCACTAGCCCAATATAAAATATGTTTCCGCAAACATTGAACCCTTGCTGTCTGAAGTATATTTTGTGCAAAAGCAAAACATAACATTTCGCGTTTCTTCATAAATTGTCCATTCTTTTAGTCCCTGGGTTCATGTCTCTCGTCCTTTTTCCATTTTTCAACCCAAGAACGGTTGCAAGTTTTCTTCTCATACTGTTTACTCTTTTGTTTAATTTCATCACTTGTTTTCTCTTCTTTTTTTTCTGATGGCTTAGAAACATTTTCAAGATATTTCCACATTTTTATTTAGCAGTCATCATAGCATATGACATGCAAAGCGAAACGAGAAGATCCGGAGAATATGCTATAAATAGACATAGAGAGAGCGGGGTTTTCCGAACTCTGCCTCGTTTTCAGAAAGTTAGCAAAACTAAAAAGACGACAACTTTATATTAGAGATCAGATGACATCGCACGGTTTACGGAACATTTTATGAATTCGGAACTCAACATCACAGAACTGAAAAATCCCGAGTCGCCCAATGGGCTAATGCATTTTGATGATGATTCGCCCGGGAGGTTTTTTAACCACTGTAAAATTGCTGCAGACACCATTTCTCCACTGCATTTATTTTGCCGTGGACATTTTCTTAATAGCAGGTGTTGTTAGTCCCATCTTAACAAGCCAAAATAGTTATTTTTGCTGAGCCGGTCAGAATATCCTACCTGGTATGTTAACCAGTCTGTGTCGGACATCAATTCTCCTCGGACCCGGTGCCCTTGTCTTAAGAGATCTTAAGGGAATTTTTAAGACGTGCTAGTTAATTTTGAAAATCATTGGTCTGACAGCTAGTGGATTTAAAAAATATTCTCGAAGCCCTGTAAGAAACAAATTTTAAATGTGTATAAAAAAAAAGAGGAAATGAGCAAAAATGGATGTTACACACATCATTCTTTATTACTGTTGCACAATTAGAAAGTTTTAAGGATAGACGAATAAAATTGTCTGGGTTAATAAATAGAATATCAAACTCGTCATTTATTATCAAATTTATTCCCCTGGTGAAATAAATGATAACTCATTTAATATCCTCTACTTTTGTCCAGACATGCGTTTTTAAATTAAGCATGTGAGCATCTTTCAAAATTCTCCACATTCACAGGGCTAACTCTAGGGCAACAATAACATTCACGGGGAGCAGGATCTAGCTCAAACGGTAGCGTGTCTGCCTGTGAACTGGTCGTCGGATCGATCCTTCTCAGTGACCCATTTGCAGTTTGGGCTATTTTCCGTTCCAGCCAGTAGTCCACAACTGGTTTATCAAAGACCATGGTATGTGCTGTGGGAGGGAGCATATAAAAGATCCCTTGCTGCTTATCAGAAGGAGTAGCCTATGTGGCCGCAGCTTGTTTCCTCTAAAAGACATATGTCAGAACGACCATATATATGACTTACAATAGCCGATGATAAGATAAAAATCAATGTGCTCTAGAGGCATCGTTAAATAAAATAAACTTTACTTTACTTTTACAATAACATTCACCAAATTATCTACAAAAATGTCAAAAAATTAAGTAATCTTTTAACTGCACTTAAATGGCTATTATTAAAAGAAATGATTTCGCCAGATTATATTAACATTTTCCAGATTATATTAAAATTTGCCAAATGTTTTTAAAATTTTGTCATTGGTGAATTTGGCAAGTGGCAGAGTTAGCCCTGATTCAGTAATGCTATCGTAATAGCTGCCTTGTTTGCAATGCGTTACCATTCGAAAAAATACGAATGTATGCTTATTTTCATGAAAGTATTGTCACAGTGCCATAGCAAAACTATTTAGCGATGACAGTTACCTTTGTAAATATGTCTTTTCAGGGGATGTTATTTGTGATTCATTTTATTGTTTCAAAAATATTTGGGGTGAGGGGTTGAGGGTCCTTTGAAACTTTTTATTAATACAGTTCTAATATATTTTACTTTAAAATATGTTTCTGCGTATTGTATTTTCATGCTTATTATAGAAGTTTTGAAAAATGCTTTCTGGAATCAAAATTTATAACTAACCTTTTTTCTTCTTCTTTTGCAAGAAGCGGTATGTACATGTAGCTCATACGGTAGTGAGTCCGCCTGTGAATTGGACTCATTTGCATTTGCAGTTCGGGCTATTTTCCATTCCATGTGTGTACACGTGCATTTTTCTTGTCTGTGGGATGGTGCATATAAAAGACCCCTTGCTACTCATCAGAAAGAGAAGCCAATGTGGCGGAAGCGGGATTCCTCTAAATAAATGTCAGAATCACCATATGATTGATGTCCAATATAAAGGCACTAATTTTCTGCAATAACGGAAATGCGGACAGAATCATGGAAAAACCTAACTGAAAAGGAATTCCCGATTTTCTCCAAAAACATTATTACTCGTCTCCAGATAGCACAGTTTATTAATTAAACCGATTTTCTAGTGTCAGTTTGAAAACAAAAAATGAACGATACTTGACTACACTGATATCTGTATATGTTACACCAAATTAGTTTGACATGCACAGTTGTTTGCTTCGTATACTTCCATCGATTTGACGGAGAAAACCAGACATTTAAAAACAAATTCTCTGACAGTTATGCGAGTTAAAGATTTATTACATACTTTTGTTTGATTAATTTATAATATTCATCAATATTTAAAATGATGAAAATTGGTTTTCACATTTGGTACATAAATGATACAATTAAAGTCAGTTTTATGTGATCGATTCTAATTATATTTGGAGACTTTTGCTAAATGAGAATTAACGAACTCTATGTAATTACATATTAAACAAGTTTCAATTGACATTTTTTTCTTTTATTTTCATTTTTTTTCCCCATGCTTTCGTGTGTGTGTGTGTGTGTGTTTAATGGAAAATATTTCAGTGGAACACAAACTGAAATTATAAAATTTACTGAAATAGAAAAAGCAGAATTTGTTAAATTCTGAAACTCAAAAGGGGAAAATCTGAAACGGAAAATCAGTGCCTCTACCAATAGTCGATGATAAGATAAAAAAAATCAATGTGCTCTAGAGGCATCGTTAAATACAAACTTTTCTTTACTTTTCCTCTTTAGCAAAACTCAAAGAAACATTTAACAAGCTGGGTTTTATTGTGAACTCCTTCGAAAACTTGCGTGACACAGACATGGCTCGTCTTGCATGTGAGATAGCCCTACAAGACCACACCAGCTATGATTGCTTTGTGTGCTGTGTCTTATCGCACGGAACGATGGGCAAAATCTACGGGAGTAATGGCCGACTTCTTGACATCACTGCCATCACTGGACCATTCAAGTCACAATCATGTCCATCTCTGGCTGGGAAACCAAAGCTGTTTTTTATTCAAGCATGTCAGGGAAGAGAGAAACAGAAAGGTAGGTTGTTCTTACCTATACACATACGTAGACCTGCACAAATTGCACAAACGATCATTTCATTCATGCATTGGTTATTTAATAATTTATTTCGCATAACCGATTTACGTTCGTGTAAAATTTGCTAAACAAAGTTTCTACATCATTTTTTCTCAGAGTACAACTTGACTGATTTCTGACATGTATGATTATAATTACATGTAGTTAGAATGCTTTATGTTGGAAAATGTAATGTATTCTCTTTGATTATTATATGTCGCCAGTTATAAATTGTCATAATAAATAGTCGATAATCTTCGGTTGATTACGGAGAATGATGAAATGTCATACAGTACAAGGTTTTCATTCAACAAATTAAAATTTTGAGAATCACATGTAAAAAGCAAAATATGATTTGTATACTGCAAATGTATATTACAGTTCCTTTTTACTTCAGAGTGATAATGGTTTTATTTATTAAACTAATTTTATAGTTTTTGTTCCAATTTTTTTTTAAACTGGTTATACAAATTACAATAGGTTATGCAAATTTTTTTTTAGTTTGAATTTGTACAGGTCTGATACGCAACTTCTGAAATTGTCCGCGGCAATCAGCATTGCCGTGGAGATTGCCTCGTAGTTTTTCATTTGTCACAGGACTTTTTTTTTTCGTGGACTAATTTGTTTTATCAAGGTGTATTTTTTTCTTAAACCATAAAAAATAAAATAGACTGCTGTGAAAGATACTGTGGACACTATTTCTTCATAGCATTTATTTTGCCGTGAACATTTTCTTAACTGCAGCGGTTGCGTACATGTAGCTTTAAAATGTTATATCGGGTTACAAAATCAAATAATACATTCACACTTAATGCGCTTTCAACCTTACACACAGAATGAGAGTCTGGAAGGATGGGCAAGGATTAAATATACCGAACTAATAAAACTGATATTTCCCTGTTTTATTATATGAATAATAATTTTAAAACGATGTTAAACGTTTGTCCCTTTTTTTCCAGAATGATATTTCACAAGTGCCAAGTTGTATTTACACTGCCCATGTGACATAATGGACGAAACTATCGAATGGTATTATATAGGCTTGATATAGCGATACGTGAATAGAACTGACAGTCTTTTTTTCGGCTTGGCGGATTCATTTTCGACTTGGTGGCATTTTTTGTTATGAGGTTGGCGGACCCGTTTACAAAAATGTTCAGCTTGGCGGCATTAATTCTCAACTTGGCGGATGTACAAGCCGCTTATATGGGTTGGAGAACACTGATCGAGTTGGTGTTAAAGTGAGGGTGCCAAGGATGCACCATCAAACATTATTGTCACGTGATCATCAGAGCTGCTTTTTGTCTTGTACCACTACTTCTTTGAACTGCAGAATCACTGCAATGACAACTAACTAACACAGCAGTGTTGTCAATCATTAGACAATAACAAAGGTAACAACTCCTGATGAGCTTAATTAAGGTCAATATACTCCTGTCGAGCCACTTGATTACAGCTAATTGAAGCATTGCCAATACAATCGAGGGGACTGTAACATATAACATGTGTTTTATTCAAAAACATGTTTGGCAGATGGCGGATAGCTAGGGTGATGCTAAATAGAGGGAATTAACAAAGAAAACAAATGGCACTTGGAAAAAAGTGGGCGATACGAGAGGTTGGCATTAAATCTGGGGGCGATAAATCGAGGTTATACTGTATATTAAAAACATTTGTTGGGGGTTTGTTGCATGTATATGTAAAGAAAACAATAGAACAGGCATGAAAGTTAATATTAGTCAAACACCTTGACAGTAAATAGTTTAATTTGTGAAGAAATCTCGCTGCAAGAAATGTGTGATGTTCACTGTGTCATCAAGTGTAACACCTGCAATTAATGAAATGTCCACGGCAAAATAAATGCTGTGGAGAAATAGTGTTGTCCACGGCATTTTACATGGCAATTTTAGTGTAAAGTATACTTTTTTTTTAATAATAAGAAAAAAATACACCTTAAAAAAATATCAAAAGACTGCTGCAAAACAAAAAAGTGCCACAGAGAATTAAAAAAACCTGTGGCAATCTTCATGGGACAACAAATTGCCATGGGCAGTTTCAGGCGTTGCAGGTGTAAATACAGATATGTATGTACAGGTAGACAATATGAAATATTTCAGATAAAAAATTAAAGTGGCACAACCAACTTTTCTCAAACATGTTTCTATGAAAATAGTTGTTATAAACTCTGAAATTATTTACTCCCACGATGTGCTGTGCAAATCTGTGTTCTGTAGAAAACAGACCGTCAGTAGAATTAGGTAACTTGCTCTGGCAAGCAAAAGTTGTGATTGTTGAAGCAAGAAATGTAAATGAATAATTTTGTCCGACGCCATCTCTATTTTTTTCTTGCACAAGCATAAATGTAACTAATTAATTGTCCTGAACGGTTTATATCAATAAAAAAGAGCCTCGGTGGTCCAGTGGTAGAACATCAGACTCTCAAGCTGATGACAGTGGTTCAAAACCCATTGAAGGCTGGCTCACACTTGAATAGGTGTCAAAATAAAAATGTTAAGAACCCACTTTAAAAAGTGTATTAGGACATCTTTTTAGAAGCCAGCATTTCATGCGAACTGTCATTCTGTTTGTTTGTCGGTTACACAACTTTCCAAACAAACTGTCATTTGTTAAAGTTGTAAATATGCTGAAATTAATTCGCAAACTTTACCAGAACTTTATTCAGGCAACATAAATTTTAAAACCAGAATACAATGTCATCTGTTTGAATAAAAACATGTCCATCTTATAAGTTATAAACACAGTTATATGCGAAATGTTGGTGTGAAAAATTAAGTTGAGAACTCCATATCTGTTCATTCAGAGAAGCCCCACATGGTTTTGGCGCAACTCTGTGAGCCATACATTGTTAAAAAAATTATATTCATATCATCCTCACAGAGTCGGGGGTCACTCGCGTCCATGGGACTCAAGTGACCCCTGATGTTGTAAAGATGCATTCATATTTACATATAAAACACTGTCGGGAATTGTATGATTTCACGAGAAAATCACAAATCATATTACGAACTGCCACATTATTTAGGTTATTTACACTGATGAATCATGGTAAAGCCCAAATATTGAAGTAACCTAATTCCAGTATTGTAAACTCATTCTGTCAATATTCAGTAAGATTAGCAGGGGTCAAATTTCACGAGGTTACATTGCATTTGCAGTCATGCCCAATAAAGATCTTACATTTTTCCTGATTCTGAATTTGAGGCTCAAAACCATTACCAGGGATATATCCAGGATTTTTGACCAAGTTCCTATGGCTGAAAGGATTGGGAAAATTAGTCCAATTTTAGTCATAACTGTGAAGGTTTTTTTTCATACCACTGAATTTATGTAACTGTAATATTATATTAATCTATTTTGGAATTTATAGTGGAGAAATAGGGAATTTTTAATCCCATTTGACTTCAGGAAGGGGCCGATGTTCAGTTCCGTATAAAACCTGGATAAAACCCTAACTACAGTTAAGATAGTGCCATCCAAATAAAAAATTCTTTATTTCATTATTAGAATCATGGACTGCAATGGGAGTAATAAATATTGTTACTGCAGTATATTTTTTAATTATTTCTTACATCCACAACATAATATCCGATCACGAATACTAACTCTCTTTAATTGTAAAATGGTGCATTTTTAAAAAAACATTTGGAAGTTTTGGGATGAACTTTTCATAGGAAGTAATCAGCAGCAAATTAAAAAAAAATCATGGACTGGATTATAATCATTAACATATTAGGACAATTATTTCAATCCAGTCCATAAATAAAATCTACTACATTAATTCGATTATTGTTGAAAGAAATATTTTTATTTGTTCCAGTCTAGGACTAAAAACCTGGAAATGTCCTCATCATGTTGATAACAGCTGTGCCCCTCAAATAATGATTTTCAACACCTGGTTCAGTAAACTTGCTTATCAAATGGTTAAAACAAGTTTATGAGCAAGATCAAATAATCTGAATCACTCGATTAGATAGAACTACAGATAAAAACTTTATACAATCAGAATTAAAATCAGATATCTGCGACATAGCACAGACGACAGGCCCGCCTGTATTTTAAAAACATTAATCTGGTATGAAAATAGTTTTGTTCGTATAGGAGGCCAGTCCAAGCGTCTCGAAGTCAGGGTTCACACACACAAGTGACGTATTATTTTTCGTGAATTTTCAATGACAAAATGCATATTTAAGATGAGAAATATGAAGATTGCAAGTAAAGTGGAGGTGGTGATATGTCAGTAAACATATAATCCTGAAGATAAACTTCAGTTAACTCCGGGGGTGTAATGATAATGGTATATATATTAAGAGATACCGTTTATTAGCAAATTTATTTCTAGAGTGACATATTTTTTTTTGAAACGAACAAGTGACAAAGTAAAATTATTTCACAAGTGACATAAATCTGTTAATGAATGGTATTGAGTTTGATATTCTATTTATTAGCCAAGCATTTTAAACTTCCTTTGTGTGCGACACATGAGAAATATGTAAGCCTATGAGGAACATTTGCCTAATTGCAGTAATGTCATTTGGATTTGCAAAATTACAGATTTCACATTTAGTACAAGCAAAGTTATTGGATATAATGGTCAGAACCATCCAATAAAATGACAGATTACTGTCTCTTTGATATTATCTCGGTGAGAAAATACCAAAATATATGTACCCCACTTAAAATGTTCATTGGGTTAATAAATATTGTTACCACAGTCATGTTTTATATTTTAAAATTATTTCCTTAATTCTTCAAAGATCCCCCCCCACCCCCCCAAGCATTTCCAGTTCTCCAATAATGAAAACTTCTTTTTACCCGCTTCTCCAGGA
This sequence comes from Symmetromphalus regularis, assembly GCA_032355785.1. Taxonomy (NCBI): domain Eukaryota; kingdom Metazoa; phylum Mollusca; class Gastropoda; order Neomphalida; family Neomphalidae; genus Symmetromphalus; species Symmetromphalus regularis. The sequence goes on from JAULBS010100647.1 coordinate 27,861, forward strand.
TATGTGCAAACCCTGACAGTGTGTGCAGTGGTGTATTGTCCTTCACGTAATGTCCCGACGTTAAAGTTATAAATACACAACAAGTCCAGCTGCTTCCGTTCAAGATATGTTCAAAGTGTGGTCAACAACAGACGAATCGAGAAGCTCCTCACACAACTGACTGCTTGTTCTTTCTGTAATAAAAGAAAAGTTTGTTTTATTTAACGACGCCTCAAGAGCACATTGATTTTTATCTTACCATCAGCTATTGAATGTCAATCGTATGGTCATTCTGACATATCTATTTAGAGGAAAACTGCTGTCACATAGGCTATTCTTTCCGATAAGCTGAAATGGGCCTTTTATATGCACTTTCCCAAAGGCAGGACAGCACATACCACGGCCTTTGATGAACCAGTTGTGCACAACTGGTTGGAAGAGAAAAATAGCCCGAACGGCAAATGGGTCTACTAAGGATCGATCCGATCTTTAATAAAATAAACAATTACCGTAACGTACGATTAACATACATTTATTTTAGTATTTTGTGTAATCATGATTTCTCACTTTGCATGGTTGATATTTTGTAAATAAAGGATAGGAAACGAAAAAAAATAAACAGTTAAAACAAGAAATATTTTTCAACAAAATTTTGTTTCCAGGATTACAGTTTAACAACACAAGCTATCCAAAAAAGAAGAAATAAAAAAAATTATTATTTTATTTTTTAATAGCATGAAATTGTGGATTTGATTGCATTAAAAATCTATCTTCCAAGATAAAAAATATAGTCTTGCCAATGGGTTTATTTGTAAATCTTAACATTGTCCTATCCCTCCACCAATTTGTACACATAAAATGCTGATTTTTAGACATTTCGTAATTAAAAAAAATTCAGCTGACACAACACATGCGCAATGTCATTCGACCTTCAACCAGGGAAATATGCAAGACAAGTTTAGTGATAATAATAATTTTCAAAATCTGGGTGACTTGGCCAGCGATCGGAAAGTTTGACAGTATCGCCAGAATGCCATAGTTTGGAGTGTCTGTCCAGAAACAATACAGAGAGACCAGAAAGGTAGGCAGGTCTGCCTAAGCCTAAGCTATGTTACGTTCCTTACTTGTAAGAATGCCCTTCAATAGCTATAGCACAACGTTCTTCTGTGTCCGTCCACTCGCCGTCAAAGTCCTGTGGCTGTGGGCAAGAGCTTCGTCGTTTGCGCGACCCCGGCGACACCTGCTTCAGAACCTCCACATCGTTAAAGACGACTGAACAGCCACCTCCGGACGTTCTCAAAATGTCACCCTGAAAGTTTTACAGATTGGTTAAAAACTAGGTGTAATACCACCTCATAATGAGGACTAGATTCTTTTAAAAATTACATTATTTCTTTACTGTTTTCATAAATAGATTACTGTGGTATTAAGACCACCCCACTATTGTTTTATGACCAGTAAAATAACCCCCACAATAATGATTTCAATATAAGTTGTAGAAGCATCGCGAGGGATAAAAAGCCATATACCCCGAGAGATGCTTCTACAACAAATTTATCTTGTCGACATGTTAAACTATAGTTAATTAATCAAAGTAATGCAAGAGAATAACACTCAGAATGTTGATCAGTCAATCACTGGTTTCGCCAATAATTGTTACGTATTTAGTAATGACATTTATATGTATGATGTCATGGATATTATAAAGATATGACACAGCAGACATGTTGTTATTTTATAATATTGTAAGTAAATAGAATTCGCTACTCGTGTTTTTTATCAACCAAGTATTAGTTAATCGGCATTTGTCTTGGCAAATATACTTAATTGATTATGAAATTTGTTTTTAATATAATTGGGGTGGCAGTAAATTGTTGAAAATTACAGACGGGGTATAAGAAAAATTGAAAACGCCTACTGGGGTATAAGGGTTTTTATGAACCGACAAACAACCGATAATTTTTCTTGTCACACATGCGTTATTTAAGAGTGACCCCTTGTTTGTTGTTGACATTACGTTGTCGTTATGTGCGGTATAGCTGCTACTTGATATATGATGACCTGCCATGGTTTCCTCATTAAATCTAAATGTTACACCACAAACAATTTATATATTTTAGTCTGAATTTCATCAGTATACTTTCTTTTGCTCGTTAATTTCTATAAAATGCAGGCCTCGTGTACTTGCCAAGTGGACTTATTTACCATTTTTCATTGATTATGTTTATTTTGAGTTTTTACCATAGTCATATTTTGTATATTTTTGTAATTATATCATAATGTAGATAACAGTGATTTACTGTACCATATTTTTACTTTTATCACAGTTTAACCCCCAATAGACGATATTTATTTTTGTGCTCGGGGGGCAACATTCATTCATTGGCAAGTGAAAGGCCACTACACTTGATTTGTTATTGGAAACATCGTTCATGGTATTTGGTGTTATTTACATTATACATGTACATAGTATAAAGAAAGAAATGTGGAGTTTATAATTATCGAAACTATCGATAGCTGACCAAACAACTGCGATAGTGAAATTTTTACTATCGATACGTTGCCATTGCTGCATTCACTATTGCAATATATCGTTAATTAGATGAATTGTTACATCCATACATTGTTCGCCTCACATGAAAGTACAGCGTGCTTGAACCAAAGATTGATGAAATTATGATACATCCTTAATAACAACACAGCGTGATAGCCCAAAGATCACTGAAATTACAGCCCACCCCTCTCAACAGGGCACCGCGTGCTTGAACAAAGAAAACTGAAATTACAGTCCACCCCTCTCAACAGGACACATCGTGCTTCAACAAAGATCACTGAAATTACAGTCCACCCCTCTCAACAGGACACAGCGTGCTTCAACAAAGATCACTGAAATTACAGTCCACCCCTCTCAACAGGGCACCGCGTGCTTGAACAAAGATCACTGAAATTACAGTCCACCCCTGTCAACTGGACACAGCGTGCTTCAACAAAGATCACTGAAATTACAGTCCACCCCTCTCAACAGGACACAGCGTGCTTGAACAAAGATCACTGAAATTACTGTACATCCCTCTCAACAGGACAATGACGTGTTAACCCATTGCCGGGCCCCTATGCTTTTATGTTCTTTGCTACCCTACCCCCACCCACTCCTCCGTAATTCAATATTTCAATCAGCTGTAGCTAATAGTCTATCCCTGCGGGGCCCCTAGGCTTCACCCTAGTCAGCTTTATAGATAATACGGCCCTGGGTACGTATGTAAGCAAAATATGGGGGGGGGAATTAACACACCCCACCCCTACCCACATCCAAGAACACCTTTTGTACGTTTCATGACTACAGACCCCTTCATTTATCTGCATCCTCTACATTGAAAAGAACACAGGACATGAATTTAAGATAATTTACATTTACAAATATTACGTTCAGCAGGTTCGAATCCACAATAACCAAAGGCGTACGAGACACAAATACGAAACTTTAAGGAGATGGAAGGGGAGGAATGGGAAATGAAGAGAGGGATTGTTGGCGGGTTGGGGGAATGGCAGTGCGTGTTGTAAATAAAAATAGTAATATATTACATTGTGACTGGTTTATTTTATTTTATGTTTTAATGACTCCACAGAGATAGCGGATGAACTGAAAGTTTCGTATTTGTGACTTATTCGGAAACCGAAGCGTTTGT
>JAULBS010100648.1:0-16143 GCA_032355785.1 Symmetromphalus regularis
CTATTTTTAACCAATGTATGACCCCCAATAGCCGATGTTTATTTTTGTGCTGGGGGGTCGTTAAACAAACATTAAACTTGCTTAAAAAAACTCATAATGAAAAATAAATAAAACAATTGATATTTCATAATAAAGTGTAATAAATAAAATAAAAATAACATTTTCATAAAATCTGTGTGACATACACACTCTAGTATAATAATTTCTTTATTATCCATTTAATAAATAAAATCAAACAATAAATAGGTCTACAGACTACAGCTTTAGTCCATACGACTTAATAAATAACATTGAATGGATTCGTTCTTTGAGGCTATGTTTAGAATTTAAAAACGGGCACAGAGATGAGGGTGGAGTAGGGGCGGAATCCAAAGGAATGGGACCTGCGACATTTTCTCATCTTTAAACTTTCTAACTGTGTGATGGTTTACAGAAATGCTATCCTATAACGTTATGTATGACTTTACATTGTACTTTTCCTAGTTTTAGTGACGTCATTTGCTCTTTAACAAATTATAATGACATCATATTTAGTATAGGCATTTAATTTTAAATTTTTTAAATTATTATTTGTTCAATATTAATTAAAATAAATTATCTTGCCAACGTCACGCAAACACTTGAGTACTGGAGGCGACATATCTAAACAATCGAACTGGCCCTTTAAAATTAGTATTACCTGTTGCTTAAATGCATTATGGAAGGAAATGATTATAGACATAGGATTTTCCCAATTGCAAATGGCGGATTTTTATCGATTGAAATTTTCGGTGTAAAAGCAGGTCTTTTTCATTAAGTTTTTTGTAACGTGATGAGCAATGGCGGCACTATGCAGAGATTTTGAATAGCTAATTGGGAATAAATATTTGTTTGGGGTTTACCAAAGGTGAGGATTTTGATTTTGAATAGCAGGAGAGAATTTACAAATAAAAAATTTGAATGACACAGAGTGTGGGGCGAGAATATGGTGTTGAATGAGTGATCTGACCATAAATACGAATTACTAAGTGTGGTTTACGGGGTTTTTTGTTTGTTTATTTTTACACATTTCTAGACTGCAAATCATGCACCTACAAAAAAGCCCTTCAAAACCCCAAAATAATATTAATTTGTTCATACATTTATATTATTTTATTGTTTTGTTAAGTTTTAAAGTCAAAACATTTGACCAAAATGAGATGCCACTCAAACTGATTTTTCTCAAAATTAATCCAGTTTTGGGGGGAAGTAACTCAGTAGTCTAAAGGTTAAGCATTTCTTTGAACAAACAAAATAAAAATAAAAAATAAAATAAGTTACTGAAATGCATGGGACTTTTGCATGTTTTTACTAATATATGTACTTGCAAATAAAAATAATTTGAAAAACTATTCAAATCAAGGTTACATACTCACATAAAAAAGAAATTATATTTTCTTCAATTTAGAAAAGGACTCACATTTTTCAAAGATAGAGTAGCATTGAGTAGTGCATTGACTCCATCATGTCCTAAGTCAATACTCTGGTTTAACAGCTGACTGCGCAGTTTGTCTGGATCCACCAGTAGATTACCAATTGTGATACTGCCTAAACAAATAAATATATAAATAATTAACAATTTGTGTATTATATAAAAACATATAGTTCCCTCAAATAATTACAAAACAATTTATTATTTTTATAATTACAATATAGAGGTGAATGAATATCCATATAGATTAACAGTATGTTGTTCATATCAAAATAGCTCATCCCATTTCATATTTTTGTACTAAGTGTATTTTCATCTGGAGTATCACTCACTATAGCTCATTCAAATTTGAGATAAAACATAGGCTGAAGTGGTGAATAGAGTCCTGCTAGTACCAGTACATTTTTCAAAAAATAACATTTGCTCTTTAGCTCTACTCCATTAAATGTAATTATAATATACAAACATATATAGTCATAAACAGTATACAGAACTTAAATTTTTTTTTCACAATATTGTAATTTCTTACACACCCACAGAAGAACCATTCAGAATTTTTGCATGAACTTGTGTAAGAGTTTCTATATCTTCAATGAGTCGAAATATTTCTTCTCTGTCTGTTCTATTTGCCAAAATTATTTCCAGATCATCAATCACCTTGGTTAACCTATAGATAACATAGATAAACATATATATATTGTACAAATAGTATATTTATACCATCAAAACAAATGAATTAAAAGATATAGCAAGAAAGTGACTTTTTAAAAAAGTTATTTTTCATGTCAAACAATATTTTCACACACACACACATACACACACACACACACACACACACACACATACACACACACACACACTTGCTCGCTCACTCACTCACTCACTCACTCACTCACCCAAACCCACACCCACTCATTCACTCACAAAAAGACCACCAAGAATCTGCATGGAAAAAATGTCAAAAGATGAATGATTTACATAATTTATGTGATATATATTAAAATAAAACAACTAATATTATTATAACATGTTTTTGAGTCTCAGATTAAAGTGGAGATTGTTACTGGATTGATTTGCATTTTACTGGTATATGTCTTTCAACATTCTAGGCAGAACCCTGTCTAGTGTAAAGCTTTTTCTATCTTCACATCCCACCAATCTCAACACTAACAAGTTATCTAAATGTTTGCTTACAGTGATTGGTTGAAGTTATCCACAATTCCTGACCTCTCATCTGCTGTCATGGTTTTCTGACATGTATTATTGAAGGTACAGACAAATGTCTGGAGAAATGGAAGCACACCAGCAGATGGCATTGCTTTCCCATCAAAATGACCTGTACAAAAAAAAAAAAAATTACTAATCTGTTTATCATCATGAGAAATATTCTTTTAGCAGGGCGGCGCAGCCGGGAAGGAAAGGGGATATTTGCCCCTCAATAATCTGCAGCACCCTTTTTTTGTGACAATATTTAAATGGCTGCACCGGCACTGGTTAAAGATTATGTAATTTAGGTGATAAAGTTCATGGCCCACCTTGTAAAAAAAAAATATATATATTAGTTGAAATTAATTTAAATTAAATGATTGTAGAGAAATATTTCAGACATCTGATAAATTCTTGATAAATATCAAATGTTCAGGTGGCATGTCTTGTAAAAAGGCTATATTAAAATGTATTAAAAGAATTATTTAAAGCTGCCACAAGAACCATTATAATGCTGAATGGATCTAAAGCTACTCACATTCATGTCGTTTTTCTATAAGGTCAGGTCTGGTTCGCACAGCCACAAGGATGAGGAACAAACAGAGGGGCCATACAATCTCAATAACAACCCGAACCTAAAACAAACATTTCACTAACTGTCAATAAATAGAATGATTATATCAGAACAGTCTAGTTAGGACATTTAATTCCAAGTCACCAGATGAAACTAATACTAAATTTGTTATTTAAATATTTGTTTAAACCATGAAACATTTTAAACAAAACTTTTTCTTTTTATCTTTATGTGTTATGTATTTTAATATTCATACACTCATTTTAGCTCTACTAGTCTGATGACTGGTTATGTAACTAAATGAAAGTCTTTGGCACATTGGCGGCCAGGATCATTTTATAATATAATTTCTACTAATTTAATGTCAGTTTTACAATCTACTTATATCATTATACCATATTAACAGAATACTAAACATCTTATCAAAGTAAGTATTAAATAAACGTACAGGCTGTCTCTTCCGAAGTGTGAAGTTCTTCCATAGTAAAAGCAGAAGCTGATTTAAAAAACCCATCACACCAAAATATCTATTTTATCTGAAATAAAAAGTAAACAATAAAATTAATTTAATAATAACAAAATAAAAGCAGTTTTCTCCTGCTGTCAGCCAAACAAAAGATTGATATCATTCATCAATTAGATTCATGTGGGTAAATTATGTAGGAAAAAGCATACATGTAGAATAAATCTTAAAATAATTGTACTAAATGATACATTGTTAACAGCTCAGTACCATTCCTAAAACCATGTTTTGCTCAAGTGACTTTCAACCTTGAACATATATTTTACACACATGTATGTGTGTATGTCCACATGTGCTTGCTGGTGTGTGCTTATATCAGCATTAATATGTTGGGAAAAGTCATATTTTTTCATGCTGAAGTGATTTATTCTACATGTATGCTTTTTCCTACATAATTTACGACTGATTGTGTATTAGGACAGGCTGTTTTTCTTATCATAAGGTTGGATTTTTTTTTATAACAATGGCAGCAAAAATTGTGAAATTTTAAGGATGGGCTTATTCACGGATATGGTCTTAATTCTTTAAATGTCTTAAAAATAGGGATGGGCTTATTTGCTGGCATGGGCTTTTCCAGGTCAAATACGGTATGCATAATTTAAAGTCGAATATAAATTTGACAAATACCAAATATACTCTATAGCAATAATGTATCAAAACCATAATAACAAGAAAAAATTTAATGTTTTCATTAAGTAAAATGCATTACAAAATGTGCTAGTTAACAGGGTTCACCCTAGATGTCATTTGGATTTTAAAAAATAATATGCAATATTTTCCTAAAACTCATGATGGCAAAGTATCTCATTTAAACAAATCCTAAAAATGACTAAAATGTGACTCATTATCCAAATCCCAAAATTCTATATTCAAGTTTTAAATAAAAAAGATTACCAACTGAAATGTGAACAATACAGGCAAACGTGTTAGTAAATAGAACAACTTAAACACATGCATTAGTATTCCTACCTTGATCAGTGAAGATTCAGTGACATCCACATACTTTTTTTAAAATCAATTGGCTTACTGATACAGTATTAATTCACATAAATCCTCCTATTTTATTTATAGAATAACTATAAATAAATATTTATTTACAAAATATTCATATGAACCCTAGAAAGTACCTAAATTCATCTTGACACTGAAGATAATTTGATTCCTACACTGTGAACAGAATTTACTTAAATACAAGTTTAAATACATTAGTTATTGCATTTTATTTTGTGTTATAATTAACATATTTATATAATATAGAAATAGAATAACAATAAATTACCATACAGCTGACATTTCTTGCTTGAGATGTGAATAATATCTAGATATTGACAAAAACCTAAATATTTTGTGTGTCTTTTTTGTTTCTTGTTACTAGTATGAGGTTTGAGCTGAGTAACAATATTCTGATTACTACCCGGTTAGTCATCACAGAAGTAGTGCATGAAGGCTGTATTGTCAATGAATGGTTGTTCAGTACTTGTTTATAAATATTAACTGTCACGATTTGCCTATATATAGGTCAGTCTATTATTATTATTTACACCTGAAATACCTCATCTTATATTGATCTCTCCATACATTTATATCATGTCACTTTCAATAACATTTGGTCTCTATTACAGCAGACAGAATCAGTTTTAATATTCATGGATTGAATTTCATAATACCATCCTAGCCATGTTAAACTGTATTTATAGCACTCACAAAGTGAACATAATGATTAATGATTTTTTGCTGTACTTCAGATTACTGGAGCCTCTGAGGTGAGGTGAAGTATTTTTTATACGGGTCCACATCGAATTTGGTTCGGACCCGTCTCCCCCGGGTCCAATGTCCTAAGACTAGGGCACCGGGCCCGAGGTTAGTGTTAGTAGGAGACTTGAAACCCGCTGCTTTTCTCTATAAACAGCAAGGGATCTTTTATATGCACTATCCCACAGACAGAATAGCAGATACCACGGCCTTTGTTAAACCAGTTGTGGACCACTGGTCGGTGTAAGTGGTATACTGGGTTGGTGCCGATACTGAGATTAAAAAGACCATGCCTCGAATGAGATTTGATCTCAGTACCTACCAACCTCGAGTCCAATAGCTTAACCACAGCGCTACCCGAGGCCGGTTACTCATTGTTGAACACATGCCACACTAACTGCTTTGACAAATGTGATTTATACAGATACAACGTTTCTCATTTCCAACTGAATGAACTATTTTATGAGTTAACCTAGATCATGAATTGTAATCGTACGACATTAAAAGGATTTGCGTATGGTGACATTAAATGTATATATATTGTTTTTAAATTCATGAATCTGTTCCAGCCAGTGGTCCACAATTGGTTCATCAAAGGCCGTGGTATGTGCTGTCCTGTCTGTGGGACGGTGCATTTAAAATACCCCTTGCTACTTATCGGAAGGAGTAGGCTATGTGGCGGCAGCGGGTTTCCTCAAAATACATATTTCGGAATGACCATATGATTGACATCCAATAACCGATGATAAAATATAAGTCAATGTGTTCTAGAGGCGTCGTTAAATATAACAAACTTTTCTTTACTTTTTAAACGTCATGAAATAGTTAATGTACTTTTTTACATTATATGTTTTGTGTATTATCTTAATATATATTTTATTTAATAGGTTATTAATTATGTTGTGTATTAATCAGTGGCGAATTAAGGTGGCCCAGGGGCCTGGCTGTACGCCTACAGTTTGTGATTTAAATAGCATTTGTTTTCAAATTATTGTTTTTATTATTTATTTTTAACGTTAGGCATCATTATTTGCCTTTCCCCCTAAATGTGTTTTCTGAATATGTTATTAAATCTGTTGTTTAATAAGTCATGAGTTTTAACTCTAGAAGAACATGTTAAAATAAGTTCATTTTATTTCAGATTGATTAGGTTAATCCGAATCAACACGTGACATCCGCATTTTTTTAAAATTCGAATTAGAGACAAATCGATCAATTTCATGTCAAAATGATAAGTTTGAGAATGTGATCTTTTCAACTCTAGTGCAATAAAATGTGAATGAATGCCTGACCAATCTGCACTAAATGATAAAAATGTAAACAAAAAAATCATCTTCATGCAAAACATTTAATACTTTTAAAGCTAGTATGACAAAATATTAAAGGAAAATATTATAATGACTTGTATTAAATGTCACACAAAATAAAATGAATTGAAAGGTTAGCTAAGTACTTTAGATTTAGAAATATTGTATATCTATGACAATTATATTGTTATAATCAATAGCTTAATTTTAAATTCGTAATTAATGTCATTCAAGTTTATGGGATATTATTATTGTTGTTGTTGTTATTATTATTATTATTATAATAATAATAATTATTATTATTATTATAACAGTTTCTATAACAATTTCTACTTTTTTATTTATTTATTTTTTAAATTATTATTATTATTTAACGTTGATATATTGATTTATTAAGTATCGGCTATTGAATGTCAAATATTTTGAAATTTTGACACGTTGTCAAGTATTAGCCAGCCTCCAATGGGTTTTGAACCAGAGCACTCCGCTTGAGAATTCGATGTCCTACCACTATATCTGTTTTATTATTATAACAAAGACGAATCATTATTTTATTATATGTTTTAAATGATAACATATAATAATAATAATAATAATAATAATAATAATAACAATAATAATAATAATAATAATATACACATATGCTGTCAAAACTAAAATGTCAGTCTAAAAGAAGTAGTTTAAATTTCAACTTAGCGTTATAATAATCTAATATAATTAATTTATTTCACACTGTACTCCAAAATATAACGCTAATACTGTCAACTCAAAATATAAAATATTTTATTTCGTTATTTTAACTGGTCATGCCAGTAATGAATTAATGTAAATATACCTAAAGATCAGTATTAATTGATGTAAATTGTTTATTTTGTGCATAACATTCGAAATACAATTATTTTACATGTTGATGGCTATTTTTTTTCTGTTAATATCAGATTATTTGACTATTTTAATGTAGCTAAATAGCTATATCATATATTGCTATTTTAATAAATATAGTTTTAAAATACAGTTGTTGTTTTTTAAAACAAATATAAAATATAATTTATACAAAATCATGTTTATTATATTTATTTAATTTATCAAACAGAATTTTTTGTTTTGATTTGAGAATATTTTACCTTTCCGGTAGATTTTATGTCGAGTTTGTTACATAATTTGATTTTAAAAAATGTATTAAAAAACCACCATAAATATTATTTACAATAAATAATTACTGTAACAATGTTTTAAAATTAAATTAACCATTAGTTACATAAATACTTTCAATATATTGAGTTCTGTAATATTTCAAATATTTATAAGAAAACAAAAATTGTTGGAGTGAAGTAATAATTATAATGAAAGTGAAATAAAACATCAAAAATAGTTTTTTTGTTTTGTTAATATTTTGCATAGCAAGCGTGTCTGTAGTTATAAGAAATATATTTAATGACTTGTAACAACACGATACTAAAGGAAATAACATTTGCTTTACTCAGAATAAAACCCACGGACAAAACCACAAAATCCTACAAGTTCAGGTTAAAAAATACAATATAGGAATAGCCGATAAAATATTAGATGTACTTATAAAATGTTCATTAAATTATATATTTGTATACCATTTGAGATAAATTATGTGTTTATCATATTTATATATTAATACGTAGATTTACGTTTTGAAAACGCGTGCATTAGAATGAATTAATAATTTCGTATAAAATTGGAACAATTAAACATTTTAAAAACCCTGGAATTAAGTTCATGATTTACAATAAATATATCTTATAGATAGGTTATATTATTATTATTATTGTTGTTGTTGTTATCATCGTTATTAAACATGTTTATTTATGTTCATTCTTTTCTCCCGGTCACTACATGTATATTTACCAAATGTGAAATAACAACGAACATTTCTTTTCCGTTATTAATTCTTTTTTAACATTAATTAAAACTAGTTTTATGGAAAATAATTTAAAGACGTACTTAGCCCATTATGAAAGGTAAAATTACCCAGCGTATTTCCTTTAATATTAATATTTTAAAAATATTCATTTAAACATGATCGACCAAAAATACGTCCTGTACAAACCAATTCTTATATTGGTTTCTCTTTGAAGTTCTTTTTTTATTAAATATAAACAGTCGATTAGAAATTACGTTATAAACAAAAATATGTCTTTATAGTATCAAAATGTTTAATTATATATATTGTTTATTTTATTTTCTTCGTAGTAAAACAGAAGAAAGAAAATAAAGTCCAGAAATAAGTTTTAAATGAACTGACACAAAATGACCATATATATTTTATTTTATTTGGTTATATTATTTTTAATTTAATTTTTATTTAACTTGAATTTTTCTTATTAAAAGAAAAGAAAGAGAGAAAAATAAAAGCAGAACGAACACGTTTCAAATAAACTTAGCCTAAATAATTTTATATAATTATTTAATCTGGTTTCATTCGCTATTTTAACGTTTTAAAAATGTTAAATGCTTATTGTTTTCTATAAAAATACGTTCTAACCTAACTCGGGTCAGCGCGGACAAAACCATTCGTCAATATAACTACTAGAAAAGCAAATAGCCGCTTTCAATTGCCTATCATCTAGATTAGGTTCGGATTTCACGCTTCTGTCACGTCTCTGTCAAGCGGTGTTTGGAGAATGATAAGTCATTGTCTTACTGTTAAAACCCTTACCTTCAGACATCGCCGCATTCCCGGACTTTCTCTGCGTTTTCTTCTCTTTGAGCCACGCGAAATCTGCAACTTTAGCTTGCAGACAAGCACCATCCACCCCTGGCGACCCGGGTAGACCGTCCGAGTTTTCATGAAGCTGTCCGAGATCAGGAAATGGATTGCAGTACGCCCGCATATCCGAGTTTTGTCTGATTGATGGATTGTAGTTCTCAGTTAAGTGTTGAGCCGCATTCATAAATCCTAACGCAGGCGGCCCGTACACGTAGCCCGGTTCCCTGTCACTCTCCATATCCATGTCTAAAGAGTAATATTTATTTTTATAATAAAACTTTATGTGAGTCAGGTTATTTTTGCTCGTCCTGGTATAAAACACTCGCTACTATCCATCGATACAGTTTGACCATGCAATAAAACTTGTGAAAAGCCCTGCGGTGATCTCGTTCGACTAACGGATGTCACGTGCATGACCCGGCCAATCACAACTCGTCTAATGGAAATCTTGACAGCTCGGTGAAATCCGATAGGTCTTTGATCTGACAGCAATAGTCCAAAAGTGTAGATCACTGCAGATAGAAAAATTTACATGCTGAAGTACACTTTGATTGCCGAAACTGATTGTGTGCCTGTTAATGTTATAAGCGAATATGATATTAAGTAGAAAATAAAATAACAACGGTAGTAATAATTAATTGACTGGCCAGGCTTGATTAAACGCGACACAATCTTCCGTCGGTAATAATCAGGCTTTCCTTCTCCCGGCCCCATGTTAACTGACAGACTTAAATCACCCTAAAGTGGATCATTCAAAAAGCTATAAAAACCTGCCCCAAACCCAGATCAGGTTACCATGGCCTTAAAGCTAACTCGTTACATTGGGAAGAAAAGCTACTTAACTTCGTGTTTCGCTATGCACACGAAATGGTTTATTGGAAAAGGTGTCGTTTTTATTTTTGTGATAAAATGATGTTGAACATGTGCGCTACAGACGTGGAAGAAGAAGAATAAGAAGAATCAACGAAAGATAAAAATAATTCACACTTTTTTAAAGTACCTACACAAGATCGAGTCAAAACGGATACAAGCAGGCGACCCTAAGCGACATTACTTCACATGCCCTATATTTTTAACGTCACAGCAGTTGCCTCCCCCCCATTCACAATCGCTGGAACCGCCCCTGACAAGGAAAACTGCAATCCTTGCAATTACAAAAATATCCACGGCAAAATAAATACTGTGGAGAAAGTGTTCACGGCATTTTTCACGTAAAAGTGTAGCGTAAAATATATTTTATTTTTAATAAGAAAAAAATAAAAGTTAATTTTGTTATAGTCTGCGGCTAAAAATGTGCCGCGGTGAATAAAAACTTCTGCGGCAATCTGCACGGCACTGCCGAATGTCGCGGAAATTTGATGAGTTGAAACTGTAAGGACCTGTCCTCGTGAAACTGTGTGAAAACAATGATGGTACAAGGTGTTTGTTAAAGTTTATTATGTCCTGCCTATTATAGTATGTGTCACTTCTAGGTGTCATCTCTATGTGGCTCTATCTTTCTGGCTTCATGTACTATGAATAAAGCGTATTCCTACCTTATATTTTCTGCATTTTAATTCTGGCAGATGATCCAATTTTTTCATTTCTTCTTTTTCAATTAAAACTTCCTATTAATCATGTAGTAATCAAATGAAATAAACAAAACAACAACAACATATCAACTATTTAGAAAGCATATTTGAATGAAAAAAAATTGACCACTTACAAACAATGGATTTACAGGGAATTTAAGGTATAATGATTTGATTTTTAAAATATAACTCCGAATCACAGTATCAAAGTGACGTTAAGGTTTGTATAGTAGCACCCGTCATAAGCTTGTGTTTGATTTATGGATAATAACTTTCTTTCATTATTTAGATGACAGTGTCTGTTGTACTCCAACTTGTGAAGAGATAATGTTTGATCACAATGGCAGTCAGATTTACGCCAAAAGACAATTTTTTCGATGAAAAATGTTATCTTGATTTTTGCCCAAATGAAATAAAATCAAAATTATCTTTCGTTTTTTCAAGCCCTCAGACTAATTCAACATTGCGATGAGAGGAAAAAACCAAAACCACAAACAAACCAAAAATTACCCCCCCCCAATCAAAACACAAAAAACAACCCCCACCCCAGAAAAAACCCAAATAGAATGTTTTTCTAAACAAAATAATTTAAAATTCAGAAATACAATAGAGTTGGATTATCTTCAGTTGTTCTTATCTTCAGACAATACCGCCTTTACTATAAACTAAATAAACGTTGTTGATGTGCAGTGAAGTAGAGAAAAAGCTTGGTTTTACAATTTGAGAGTTTGAGCATATTCACTTGTTACATAAAAAAGAAGCACAGGTTTTGTTTTTATCTGTGACACAGTGAGGTACAAACATCCCTTTAGTTATGCAGAAAAAAACAAGCTGAACATCACCTTTGTATCTAATCCAAAAAACCGTATATTATATTTATTATTTTCTTCTGTATTGCAATAAAATCGGAAGAAATCTATTTCAATTTTCTGCGCAAACAAGCTGAAACAAATAACTTTTTCCACAAATGTCTGGGTAAAACTACAGAAGCCAGACATATTTGCGCTCTACGGTCGAAACTCATATGTAAGTATTATTTGTTTTTCTGTCTGTTTTTCCCATTTAGTCGATCGCGCCGAGGTCTGGTGATTTCTATAGAAAATGCCTCCAACAGCTTGTTCCAGCACGTTTACCCTTGTCGGTGGGATCTCGCTCTATAGTTCACTTTATCCAAGAATGTCTACTGAAGTCATACAGTCAGATAGAAGTCTTCCAATGGGCGTGGAGGGGGCCGGTGTTTCCCCGAAGTGTCCCCTTTGTTGATTTATTCACTGAAAAGACCCGTCAACCCAACTAGAAAAACGCAGTCGCACTGCCGATTCTCGACGACAAAAGGCGCCATTGAATACAGAAGGAGAGGATTTTCGCTTTCCCGTATTTTCACTGAAGGTGTGATCGCGTAAAAAGATCAACTTCAAAAGAGTTAGACCGCCTTTTGTGCGCCACTGCCCGTTGTTCAAGCAAATACTGGGGGATGAAGCGATTGCATCAAAACACCCGATCAACCAGTGAAAAGAATTCAACAATTTGTTTTCCATCCGGCGGTAGAAGGTTGAGATGCGCCCCCTGGCGGGGCATGACTCAAATGTGTGAAGCCGATAGCTTCCAACAGTATAGTCTATTATGCACTTTGTTGAGGTAAAGAATAAAACAGCGGGAGGAGAGCCAAATCTTATTAAATCAGTGCAGGTGATCGTGGCGACCCGCTGAGACCAATAAAAACATTATGACCGCAATATTTAAATTGGAGGTATTTTGTTTACAAACACAACAGATCGGTTTGATTCCCATACTGCTGTGGTATTTGGAAAGTAGCTAATCCTGCAGTGTTAGTTTTGGGGCTAAAAGTCGGTTTTGTTCAATAGATAAAATACCACGGTTTTACTTTGTCTTAATATAGACATATGTGTACATGTATAATTATGTATTATACAGGGTTCCCTAAAGTCTGGACACAAAGGGAAAATGCTTATTTTCAATAATAATATTTTAACATTTTATTTAATTGAAATATTAATAAATAACATCTTCAGGGTGTTTTCCACCATTTGCGATGCAACGATCGAAGCGCTTTGCGAGATTCAGATGAAAACGATGTATTAATTCCACATTTCCTATGTGTCCACACTTTGAACGATTCAAATGAAAACGATGCATTAACTCCACATTTCCTATGTATCCAGACTTTAGGGACACCTTGTATTTATAAACAGTTAAACATTAGCATAGAAATATTTTAGACATGGATGAACAATGTTTTTGACATCCAATGGCTGATGAAGATAAATCAATGTGCTCTAGTGGTGTCGTTAAACAAAATCAAATTGAAAAAAAAAAAAACTTTCAGATGTATATTTAGATGTAATAACAATGCATGTATGTGCATATTAAAATTTTGAAATTTTTAACATTCAAACATTATAGATATGTGCACGAACAAGACTCCACCCAATAGCCGATTTCTGTGTTTGGGGGTCTGTAAACGACTAACACAATGATAGTATTTAACGATTTGAACAAAGGTTACGTTATATCTATATAATTATATTCATGTATGTGCATTTACAAGATTTAAAAAAATATTTTAAATTGAAATTGAAATACACGCGTTTAATAAAGCGTTATTGTCCAATGGTAGGACATCGGACTCTCAAGCTGAAGACAGTGGTTCAAACCCCAGTGGAGGCTGGCTCACTCCTGACTACGTATCAAAATTATCAAATGTTTGACAACCAATAGCCGATGATTAATAAATCAATGTGTTCTAGTGGTGTCGTTAAACTACTACAACAACAACAACAAAAAGTAATAAAACGTTTAAAATCGATATGTTATATAAGCATATTGGTATGCATATTTTAAAGGTGTGAACAATATTTAACTTTGTAAAAGTAAAGTTTGTTTTATTTAACGACGCCTCTAGAGCACATTGATTTTAATCTGATCATCGGCTATTGGATGTCGTTAGACATAGGCTACTTCTTCCGATAAGCAACAAGGGATCTTTTATATGCGCCGTCTACAGACAGAACAACACATACCACGGCCTTTGATGAACCAGTTGTGGGCCACTGGTTGGAACGGAAAATAACCGCATTGTGGGTTCAAGCCAGATCCCGCTTCGTCTTAACTTTGTAAGGTTACTGGCTTATGTATACATGCATTATAAAAACTGTACATTCACAATATACACATCGCCTACTCGTAGTTAATTCTAATTTCAGATAGAACAAATTAAAGGGGCGATCTCAGTGTTACAGAAGGTGGAATTCCTCAAAAACATTTACAACAACGTGTCCTTAATTACACGCACGCAACAAATTACTATCAATTAAAGCTGTTTACTACCAACAAATTACTATCAATTAAAGATATTTACTACCAACAAATTACTTTAAATTAAAGCTATTTACTACCAACAAATTACTTTCAATTAAAGCTCTTTACTACCAACAAATTACTTTCAATTAAAGCCATTTACTACCAACAAATTACTACCAATTAAAGCTATTTACTACCAACAAATTATATCAATTAAAACTATTTACTACCAACAAATTACTACCAATTAAAACTATTTACTACCAACAAATTATTATCAATTAAAACTATTTACTACCAACAAATTATTATCAATTAAAACTATTTACTACCAACAAATTACTGTCATTTAAACCTATTTACTACCAACAAATCACAATTATTTAAAGCTATTTACTACCAACAAATTACTATCAATTAAAACTATTTACTACCAACAAATTACTATCAATTAAAGCTATTTACTACCAACAAATTACTATCAATTAAAACTATTTACTACCAACAAATTATTATCAATTAAAGCTATTTACTACCAACAAATTACTGTCATTTAAACCTATTTACTACCAACAAATTACTTTCAATTATAGCTATTTACTACCAATAAATTACTGTGAATTAAAGCTATTTACTACCAACAAATTACTATCAATTAAAGCTATTTACTACCAACAAATTACTATCAATTAAAGCTATTTACTACCAACATATTAATATCAAAGTATTTACTACCAACAAATTACTATCAATTATAGCTATTTACTACCAACAAATTACTATCAATTAACGCCATTTACTACCAACAAATTACTATCAATTAAAGCCATTTACTACCAACAATGATATTTCTATACTGAAATACTTAAAACGTGTGTTCGACAAGGATTGGTAGCTTTACTCCTAATATTATTAATAAATTGAAATATAGAGTATACCATTGATTAAACTCAACAGGGGCGTAGACCCTGGGTGACGGGGGGCGGGGAATACATCTCACCCACGTTTTTGACAGGGAGTTGCCTATATAATTATACACCCCACAGTTTGCTTCGAAAAATTGAAATTAAAATGCTTAAATAATAATCTTTACCAGTATTTATCTTTATGGTATCAGTGTAACACTTAACCATGTGGTCTTAGTGCAAATATACCGATGTACACAGGGAGTCTATAATAGTGTCAATCATGGGGGAACTTGTGGTGGGGGGTGGGGTGGGGCACATCCCCACGTTTTGGACAGGCGGATGCTCCGTTCACCCACTCCCCGGAAGTGAATTTCGCCCTTTTATTACAAATAATTATCAATTCCAACTCATAACCACGAGAATAACTCTTCAATTAAAACAATATACAAATAAATAATTAAATACTTTTATGACTAATTATTTGATCTAATAAATATATATGACCATAATAACAACATCATCATTAACAATATTTTAATCAACAACAGCAGTGACAGAAACTCCGACAACAACAACAACAATATCAAGTAAATAACTTCAACAACAGTAGGAACATGAATAACTCAAATTATTGTTTTCGGTTAATGAAATAAATTGCAATTTAAAAAAAAAATTAATGTGTTTCACAGGTATAGAAGAAAATGTTTCCTATGTCGACACACACACACACACACACACACACACACACACACACACACACACACACACACACACACACACACACACACACA
>JAULBS010100659.1:0-16142 GCA_032355785.1 Symmetromphalus regularis
CAGATAAAAGAAAGGCAGCCCACAGTAAATTGAAAACAAACTATTTCAAAAGACAAACTAATGTTACAACTATAAAATAATGTTTTATTGCACACTTGTGAAAATATGAAAATTAACCATCCCCTACCCAGTCCTATTTACTCATCACATCTCAGAAATCCTGCATCTGCGCCTAAACAACCATAATAAGTAGAACAATGTTTTAGTTTTTTTCCTATCTCAACCAAACACAACTGATGGTGTATTATGACAGGCTGTTTTTCTTATCACAAAGTTGGATTATTTTATAACAATGGCTGCAAAAATCGTGAAATTTTAGGGATGGGCTTATTCACGGATATGAGCCTAATTCTTTAAATGTCTTAAAAATAGGGGTGGGCTTATTCACGGGCATGGGGTTATTGCCGGTCAAATACGGTATTAATGTTGGTGTTTCAGCATTCTGGTCACACGTTCAAGCCTCTGGACAGCGTGTATGAAGAGCATGTGAAGAAACTGTCAGCCGAACTGGCCTTGCTGAAGAAACGACACATTGAGATGATCAGTGTCTCACAGGATGTGGTATGTTATAGTTGCTTGTTGTATACACAGTAGCAGTTTTGTTTTTTAAAGTTGCAGTATCGTTGTTTAATGATTAAACATCTTTAACTCATTCAAAACAAACACATCTCATCTTTTTCCTAAAGTGATGTTTCCATGATGAACAGGAACATAACTAGCACATTTTACATTATGTGTGTTTTACTCATACTCACTTTTTATAAATAACATTTTTCACTGACGGTAATCTTACTGCTCCTCAAAGTTAAGTAGGAAACACACATCATTGAATTTCAAACATATTATCTTATGGAGACCAGATTTTACTGTATTACATGTGTTCTTTGTATGCATTGTGCTAACAGTTGTTGATTTAAAAAAAATTCATGAAACGTTTCCATTATTTACTAGAAAAACAATTTGATAAAAAAAATGTCAATACATTTACTAAAGAAGCATTGAATTCTGTGTTTTGTTTTCACTTCATGCACTTTAATGTCTGACATGCCTAGTTGTATAATAAGTATGTCATATTAGATAATCCTTAATCAAAGATGTTCAGATTTTCTACTTTTTTTGTTGAAGGAGCGAAACATTGAAACAGTTAGAAATGCCAAAGATGAGCGTGTAAGAGAAATCCGCAATGCAGTAGAAATGATGATTGCAAGACTTGAGTCCCAGTTGAAAGGAAAACTGCTGATGCTTATGGGTATGTATTAGCTTGTCTTCAAAATAAATCTCACATTTTACGGATCAGTCAACATGGTGATCTATAACAAGTTGTTTGTCTTCAGTGAATTTCATCTCATTGGCTTGTTTGTTATAATTACCGTCACATCCATTTCAATATTTCTCGCATAGCAAAATACATAACATTATACATTTTATGTTTACTAAATATGGGCAAATATCTCTTTTATTTAAAATCTGAATAGTTTGCTTGTGAAAGTTCTAAGACTAAAATATACATCAAGTGTCATTTGCTTCTCCAACCCTAACGTACAATTCATATAAATGACCCCTTATCAAGTTTTACTTAATGTGCATTTCAGGTCAGCGTAACCAGATGACCCAGGAGACAGAGTTCTTAGAGTCAATTATCCTGAAAGCAAATCAAGAGCTAGTCATGAGTAGCAAGGGTGATTTGATTCTTAACAACAAGAACATGCTGGAAGTGTTCAAGCAAGTCCTTCGTCGACCCATGTGTTCCTTTGTGTCAGCACCAGTCCCTGCTGACTTCACCAGGTTTGTCTTGGTTTGTTTCAGTCATTACTACCTTTTCACATATATGCTTTATTGACTATGCTTATTTTGGTTTGTGAATATTGTTCTACAGAAGCATATTAAGGGTGAGTGGTGACAGCTGCTGTAAACAAAAACGAGAGCATTCTCTGCATCATAAGTGAAGTCACATAGACACATTTTCCATAGATTAGTTCCACTGGTTTTCTGTGCAAATGTTATATCTTGACTTTTGGAATTAATTTTTACAACGACATGGATAGTAATATCTGATGCCATTTTGTTTTCAGTGAGATAGTACCACACTATGACAACAGCACATTTGTGATGAAGCATTTCAGTGTGCTCCGCCAGCGAGCCGACCCCGTCTATAGTTCTCCTCTCAATGTGTCTGGCCTCAGCTGGAGACTCAAAGTTTACCCGGTTTGTTCACTTATAGTATTAATGTTTTCATTATTACTCACACACAAAGTTTACCCAGTTTGTTCACTTAAAGTATTAATGTTTTCATTATTACTCACACACAAAGTTTGTCTGGTTTGTTCACTTATAGTATTAATGTTTTCATTATTACTCACACACAAAGTTTGTCTGGTTTGTTCACTTATAGTATTAATATTTTCATTATTACTCACACACAAAGTTTGTCTGCTTTGTTCACTTATAGTATTAATGTTTTCATCATTACTCACACACAAAGTTTACCCAGTTTGCTCACTGATAGTTTTAACGTTTTCATTATTACTCACACACAAAGTTGACCCGCTGTGTTCACTTATAATATTAATGTTTTCATTATTACTAACACACAAAGTTTGTCTGGTTTGTTCACTTATAGTATTAATGTTTTCATTATTACTCACACACAAAGTTTACTGTAATTAGGTGTGAGTAATTGTAAAGTATTACTGAATGTTTTTTGATAACATGTTTTAATTGCAGGATGGTAATGGAGTTGTGCGAGGAAACTACTTGTCTGTATTTTTGGAACTATCAGCTGGTCTTCCCGAAACATCAAAGTAAGACACTTTCATAGAAAAGTCTCATTACATGCCTATTCTTAACATTATCTCATTTCTTAAATACTCATTACAAGCCACTGTTAATGTGAGTTAAACATATTGGATATATAATAGACCTACCTTAAATTTTAAAAAAAATGTATACACTAAATGTCTATCCATTTACTTTCCTAAATGTCCATTCCAGTTAATAAATGGAGTAATTTGCCTTACACCTTAGCTACATATATCAGTTTTTCTCATTTACATTGCACATCTTTTCAGTATTAGGCTGCATTTCCACTGAATGCTGTTTGGAGAAACGAAACCCATACTTTTTGTTTTAAATTGGAAATGTAACTTTAGAATGTGTGTTGATGATAAAAATGAATAAATGTGTTCATAACTAATAATAGACAATCCATTTCAACTATATTTTCAATACTAGAGATTAAATAAAAAACTAAATTATAATATATTTTGACTTTTAGAATATCAACAGAAAACATAAATAGATTTATCATTTTCTAGAAGACATACTGTTTTCTCTCCTTTCTCAGTGTTGGCAATGTTTTTAAAATATGTAATCTTAAAAATGTACCAATGTGGTCAATAATATTCTATTATTAGCAGTGTTGGAAATTCATTGAGAATTGAGATTGTCACCAGGGCTCTGAACTTCGAAAAGTTGGTGGACCAACCTTTTTTTTTCAAGTATTACCTACCTACAAGTTGTTTATTAATTTTTTTTGTCCAATGTGAATTATGAAGAGTCAACATTTGAAGTTGAAATTATATACCAATTACAATATGTCTCTTGTCATGTACAGCAACTAATAAAAATATTAGTGGTCAACACATAAATATTTTGTAACTGAACAATTACCAACTAATCATACTTTCCAAAAATGTTATTCCTATGCATCTTCTGATATTGTGAGAA
Organism: Symmetromphalus regularis; assembly: GCA_032355785.1. Lineage (NCBI taxonomy): Eukaryota > Metazoa > Mollusca > Gastropoda > Neomphalida > Neomphalidae > Symmetromphalus > Symmetromphalus regularis. The sequence goes on from JAULBS010100659.1 coordinate 3,727, forward strand.
AATTGTACATGCTATTACATAGAAATAGCATTGAAATGTATGTACAAAAATGTATGGTGTGCAACATTCTCACTATGTGACGTTTGCCGCCATTTTTGTTTGATTTTTTAAGTGATTATTGACACAATTAAAAGAAATGTTTGAATCGCTGAATTAGTTAAATATCTGAAAAATAAACCAATATGTACTGGTAAAAACTTTGTCGATCCTACTATAATTGCTTTCAAAATTAAGCAGCGCCTTATTATGCTTGAAATGACTGATACTTGACAGTGTTGTGTTTTCGTTAGTTACCTGTTTCAATACATTTCGCTATTGAAGTATTAACTCTGTATAGGCCAAATACATGCAATATATTTGTTTGAGGTATTATTTAATTTAAAAAAAATATGCTTGCTGTGGATGGAATATGGTGCGTCCCATCCATGATCGCTGCATCATTGACCAGAGGTCTCGGGTCCATGAGATACTTAGACCCTAAGCAATATCCAGAATACACATTCTGTTGACAAATTTTAATGCTTTCAGGTGTTCTATCAAGGTAAGATGCTCATGCATCTCCATTTTACTCATTAGCATACTACGTGTGTTATCCACATAGATTGGCTGAAGTCTGTGAATGAAGCTACTTTGCACATGTGCATATCAACAACTTCTGAGTACAAATGGACAGAATTTATTTGTGTTTAACTGCTCGATACAATCAAAGCAGACAGACAGACAAACAAGACAGACAGATATATTTTATTAATCAATGAATAAACGGTGTGAATCATTTCACACTCACAGATAAATAGCTTGTTATTGGAAGGTATTTAATTATTATATCACCGTAGCCTATCCAGATATGGTGAATACCACTTTGAAAAGTTTGTAGCCCAATCCCTTTTCAGGTGGACCCAGGCTCCCGGCCATTTCCAACACTGATTATTAGGTACGAATATAGAGTTGAAATGAATTATCTATTATTAGGTACGAATATAGAGTTGAAATGGTTCACCAAGCTTCTCAAGATTCCACAAAAAACATTGTTCGTGAGTTTGCCTCAGACTTTGAGGTTGGGGAGTGTTGGGGCTATAACCGATTCTTTCGTCTGGATCTGCTTGCTAACGAAGGCTACCTAGACACAACTGGTGATACTCTGGTCCTACGCTTCCAAGTCCGTCCACCAACTTTCTACCAAAAAAGCAGAGATCAACAATGGTAAATCGTTTTTTTTACAACTGTTAAAAATATTTCTTATTCTTAAACAATTTATTACTGACATCTGTTTTATTAAGTTGTACTGGTTAATTAGATCCATTTGATGAATAGCTATTTAACCTTGCTATCTTCTTACAGTGCAAACACATTTTATGATTTACAGCATTAATGTTTCAAAGTAAATAAAATGTAATTTGGCATGAAAATAGTTGCTTTTTTCTCAGATCATTGCAGGATAAGTTAAACAATGCACCGTAAGTAAGTACCAAGTGCATTTTCACCAAGTTATTAATGTTTTTATTTTCAAAATTCTTTGAAATTCCCTGGATCTGAACTTGCCCGAGTTTATCAGGTTTTTGTCCACCTTGATCCATTTAAAAGTAATAATACGTTATTTATTTCAGGTACATCAACCAGCTAGAGTCTGCAAGTCGCCAGCAAGTTAAACATATCAATGAACTCAAACAGGTTGGAGTCTGTTTTGTTTATCTGCAACCCCTGAAATAGCCAGCAGAGATTGCCGCAGAATTATTCATCCTCAGTGGCCCTTTTTTTGCCACAAACTAATTTTTTTTTCAATGTGTATTTTTTCCTTAATAAAAATAAAGTGTAATTTATGCTAAAATTGTCTTTGAAAACATTATGGACACTATTTCTCCACAGCATTTATTTTGCCGTGAACATTTTCTTGATTGCAGAGGTTGTATCTGTACACATAAAAATCACCTTCTATACAAGTAAGTTGAGTAGATTGCATGTATGTCTTCATAACCTTACTTGTCCAGGCAGTATGCTACAAACTGCAAATCTGCATACACATCATATCTAAACAATTTGAGCATTATAGATATTCTGAAAATAACCAGGACCCATGCTTATAAAACTGTTTTAAGTCTGTTCTCATGTTTTCATAAGTAATGGAGATTTAACATCATTTATGATATTAAACATTTTTAAAATAGGGACTTTAATTTTATAAGCACAAGCCTAGATGGAGTTGGTAAGAAGTAGTGTTAATTTTTAACAGTGGGTGGTTAGGGTAATGCTATACTACTGTATAAATAAGTGTTTTGATTGTGAAAATGAAGTGTTTCATTGGCTCCCAAGACAGTTAGTTCATTTCAGTTTTTATTATTTCAGAGATTGGTTCTTGAAATGGCCAGGAATAGACCAGGCAAGAAAAGTGGACATTCAGGTAATGTGTTACATCAAAATTCAATTTTATAGATAATATCAATAATAAATATTTCTATCCCAATATTCTGGCAATGGAGATATAAATTATCGTATTGTATAGACACACTTGAGTTAAATGTAGTTTGATAAATATCTCAGTATAGCTTTTCATTGGACTTTCTTATGTTACAGAGCATAGACTGCTTCAGGGTGATACAGATGTGATAAGCTCACGACTTCCACAGCAGCCTAAACCAGTGCACCCAAATAGCGGTGGTGAAATGGAGATTATCCATACAAACGATGACGACGACGATGACACTGACACAACAGACTCTAATGAGGTGAGTGCAGCCAAGTGTTATACAGGGTTTAAAAAAAACATCAGGTGTACAACATTCATATTTTACTGGTTTATTTTTCTAAATATAATGCTCATGCATACGTAATAATGTTAAAAATATGCTGTATATTGTAGTATTGAAAAATGGTGTCAGCTCATATGAGCCAACGCTATTTTTTCAAGCCTTATTAATGAGCCTTTGACTTGGAGATGTTTCTAATTACTTCATTAAAAAAAATGTAAAAGTACTCTTAATCTGGATACAAACTCTATAATGGTACACACTGAGAGAAAAACAATGAACCAATACAGTCTTGTTTGTGTGTGTGTTACTGTTTCTACTGGATCTTCAGCTGCTTACAAGTAATGGTGATATAATTGTTGTGCAGGACATAAAATAAGTTTCATAACTTGCATTGCAAATGTATCCTAGGCAACAATGTGACTAGCAGTTTGCCTCACCAAATGCAATACAATTCTGCTTAATGTGTACTACAAAATTCAATACAATACTGGTTATTGTGCATCACAAAATACAATGTAATGTTGTTTATTTACCACCTCATTGTGAAACAATTACTGTTAAGTCCACTTTCTAATTAAAACATTTTTATAATAAATTTTAAATTTTCATGTGTAATACATTTATTTAATTTGAACTCATTTAGTCTGCTAACTTTTAAATATTGTCATGGATAATGATACCATTGTTTGCCAGTATTTAATGTTTGCTTGATGGTCATTAAATATTCATTTGTTTTTACTGGTAGTGTGAGAAAGGTGTAAGTATTATTCTGTTTCGGAATTCAGGTACTTTCTGAAGGTGACATTGAAGACCTTGATGATATTGATGATGAAACTGAGACAGGTGGCAGAGGTCACGAAACTGTCATAGATGGATCGGAACCTGATGTCTGCCAGGAACATTCTGCAGAAAATGGGAATGATGAAAATGACATTGATGAAGAAACTATGTAGGTGTCTTGACAATCATTAAAAGGGATTGTATAATTGTGGCTTAACAGAACACTTAATTGGGTTTTAATATAGAAAAAATAACATAAAAAGATTAAACTCACACTTGGAAGAACCAGACAAAAGTTTCTAAATTAATAAGCTCTCTACGATAATAATAGAATAAAATAACAGTATTATAGAAGTAAATGACATTAAAGGTCAACATATAGGCACTTCATTACAAAATAAGGATGACTTGTTTTTTATAATTTTATTTGTCAAAAATTTAAAAATTATCAAATTTATTTGCTTGTCTTGTTATTATTTGTTGCACTGATAATGAATATTATTATCTAATGTTTAAATTTTGTTTAGGTCTGTTGATAATGATGTAGAAAATGGCCGACAGTGGGAAGAAAATGACCTGGACAGACTTGGAGCTGTTGCAAACACAAACCGTCTGACATGGACAGAGACTGAGTAAGTTTTCACAAAAGCAGAATATCAGTAATTCAATAATTCAAAAACAAATGTGCACTTATTTAAAACAACTAAATATAAAATTATATTATACAGTTATATGACCAATCATTGATTTTACTTTATTTCTGCCACGACGTCATAGCTCCTCGGTCTTATCTCTGTCCAATACAGGTTTGTAAAAAGTCAATTTATACATTTATATGTATCAATAGGTATATCAACACATATGATTTAGTTATGAACTATATTTCATCATTTTTGTTTCTCTCTCCCCAATGGAGTTGGGAATCACAATCTTCCTATTATTAGAGTATGTACAGTGTTCAGAATTATTTAAGATTATTACCCCAGTGGGCACTCATAACTGGGAATTATTATTAGTGAGAATTATTATACATTGGTTTAACACGGCATTTCATTGGGTCTCTCTGACCGCTATGACCAATAAGCTTGACTATACTAAATATCACCTCGTTATAATTTTGTAAAAGTGCAAATAAAGTAATTAAAACAAGAAAAATAACAACGTAACGTTATTCATAACGTTATAGGATAGCGTTTCTCTAAACTGTTGCACAATTAGAAAGTTTAAAGAATAGAACAATTAAAATTGTCTGGTGTAATAAGTAGAATATTAAACGCATTAACATTTATTATCAAATTTAAAAGTAAAGTTTGTTTTATTTTACGACACCTCTAGAACACATTGATTTTTATCTGATCATCGGTTATTGGACATCATACATATGGTCATTCCAACATGTCTTTAGAGGAAACCTGCTGCTGCCACATAGGCTACTCCTTCCAATAAGCAGCAAGAGATCCCACAGACAGGACAGCACATACCACAGCCTTTGATAAACCAGTTTTGGACCACTGGTTGGAATGGAAAATAGCCCAAACTGCAAATGGGTCCACTGATAAGGATCGATCCTATGACCGACCGGTTCACAGGCAGATACGCTACCGTTTGAGCTAGATCTCACTCCTATCAAATTTATGTCCCTCGTTAAATAATTTTCCATTGTCACTTGCTAAAGCTTGTGACAAAGAAAAATTATTTCACTCGGGACATAAATTTTATAATAAATGGAAACTTGTTCAATATCAGTACATGTGTATGAATGGATAGAAGAGATGAACAGGTATTTAGCATAATATTAAAAATTATGGCAATTATTTGACTTAAATTTGTTATAACCTACATGTTTAGGTATTATTGTGTTAAACTCTAAGGTCTATGCTTGTTTTGATGCCTTATGTCATTTGTGTTATTTATAGATTAGACTTAGGGAATGTCACTTATATATTACAATTAAATTATTTGATTTTGTTTTACTGACAAACTGTGAATTATGTTATTTTTCATAATTATATGTTGAATGTTTTGAAATTTCGCAGTGATACTACAGAATCAATACTACTTCACTTTCTGGAAGATAACAAGCTCAACACATGCTTTTCAACATCACCTTCTCGCACATTGTCTGAAGGTTCAGGTAAGGAGGCAGCATTTATTTTATATCTCATTTGCTGTATTTTATTGCTATTCATTGCACCTAGGCTAAATCAGATTGATTTTCTTGTCATAAATTGGTTTATAACTAAAACAGTTTCTAAACCAAACCTCTTGGCCCAGTTTTTCAAAGCATGGTTTTAAGTTAACCAAAGGTCAGTGGAATATTTATCTTCTAACTATATGAAAAATTAAATGGTTTTGATTTGGTTACTTGTGGATATGTTACATGATTGCATATTATCTCTACATTTGCTATATAAATTGAATAAATATTTTATTTTAAAATTTTCTCTTTACTGGCTAAGCTGATGTTTGAATAACTTGGTCAAAAAGGACATTGTATGAACTGGCACATTATTATCTGTATTTTCAGAAGATATCACTAATGGTGAGAGTTCATCAACAAATTGGTTTATCAGATGTAAACATGTTGTAACTATAAACTGTTTATTGTTTTATTTCGATGTGGTTACATAGCATGGACAGTTAGATCTAAAGTCTTGTATTTTCAGAAAGTATTGCTAGTGACGAGAGATCATCTACCAGTTGGCATAACCAGATTTAAACAGTTTATTGTTTTATTTTGATTTGGTTATATAGTGTGGACCCATAACTGGTTTATCAAAGGCCATTGTATGTGCTATCCTGTCTGGGATAGTGCATATAAAAGACCCCTTGCTGCTTATTGGAAAGATTAGTCTGTGTGGCGGCAGCAGCTTTCCTCTAAAAAAAACATATCCGAATGACCATATGACTGACGTCCAATAGTCAATGATAAGATAAAAATGATTGTGCTCTAGAGGCGTTGTTAAATAAAACAAACATTACACTTTTTTTTTAAATTTAGTATGGACAGTTAGATTGAGATTCCTGTATTTTTATAAAATATCACTGATTAGTGTGAGCTCATCTATCAGTTGGCTTGACCAGATTCACTTTAAACATGTTGTAAAATTAAACAATTTATTGTGTTATTTGTATGTGGTTATGCAGGATGGGCAATCACTCCAGGACCTGTATTTTCAGAATATATCACTGATGGAGTGAGCTCATCTACCAGTTGGCTTGACCAGATCCAGTTTAAAAGTGTTGTGACTTTAAATAATTTATTTCATTATTTGTATGTGGCTATGCAGTATGGACAATCACTCTTGTTTTTTTTTCCAGAAGGTGTCACTGATGTAAGCTCAGCTACTAGCTGGCTTGACCAGATTCAAGCAGAGTGGGACTTGGGACGAGATGAAAAGAAGAAAAAGGGCAGTAAGGACAAGTCTTGTTTCCCACCGTCCATGCCCACTGATGTGCTGGAACACTTTCAGCAGCGTTTCAAAGAGCTGACTGCCTCAACCCGTGCTGTGGCTGAATCAGCAGTCACCAGTGAGACGGAAGCCAGGGCAAGAGTTCATGGAAGTTAGTAATTGTGTAATTTACGTCCTTGAATATTTTAGTTATTATAATACAAATATAATATAAATATTGATGAAACAGTAAACATTTCATAACCAGTCAATATATAGTTTTAATGAGTAGCAAACTTCTTAATTACCAGGCATGGTACATCATTTATGTCATTTGTTTACAGATTTTATTTTAAATACACACTACCATAAAAGAACCAATCATTAAGATAAATTGGGGTATGTAAAAGGGTTTATGAATTATTGGCATTAGTTTCAGCATTTTGAAAAGAGCTAATGATAAAACAGAGGACGTTTTGATGATAATTACATTTTATTTTGATAAGTACATTATATTTTGATGATAAGTATATTACATTTTAGTAATAAATACATTATATTTTAAATATAAGTCTGATATTTTAATGGTGCAATCACTTAAAAGTGGAACATATTTCCTGGATATTGTAGGTGGCAGCAAGAGTACAGAGAAGGTGGTTCCAGTTCAAGACCGATCTGCAGAATCTGGTAATGAAAGCAGACCAGATAATGAGGAACCCAAAGCTGATCATTGCCCCACTATGCTTTCAGGTAAAACATCTGTAATGTTGCTAAGAATAACCTGTGATTTGTAATCACTGTTGTAGATTAAGTCTTCTGGTAGATTATGGGAAGATATGTATTATATATGTCCAATTATTTTGTTATGTCAATAATTTAAAGTTATTATTTGCCCCAATGTTGTTGAGATATCTGGATTTGTTTCAGTTATTATTGGAATAATATTTTTCACTAGATACAACACAGAAAGTTGACAAATTTTATGTCTATTTTATTTGTTTTAGAAAAAGTTCCAGATTTGCTTGAAGAACTGAATATGGAAGACATGCCGTTGGTGGAATTTAATATAGATGATTTACCGCTAGGTCTCTCTTTCACCAATCCATGCCAGTAAGTGCATTTCTTACTCATTAGGCTTTAAGCTAATGATGAGCACTGTTAGGCTCATTTAGTTATAAGTAATCTTATAACAATCTATTTTTCATAACAATGTCAATTAAATTGTGTTGTTAATGTGAGAGGTTTTTGAATCATTTGTCAATTTATTTACAGCCGTGTAACAAGCAGCAAGAAACCTGCAATTGCACTGAAACCAGACCATGTTTCAAACAAAACTAATGTTCCCAGTGCTTACACCGGTGAGATTAATTCTTTATGTTGTAACTTATTCCTGTTATTTGCATATTATTCTGCAGTACTAAACCATTTAAATAGAAATGCATATAAAATATTTCTTTTAATTGCATATATTTTCTTTGCAGTATTATTACAATATATTTCAGCAAATGTAGAAAAAGAAATTTTTATCTTCAGAAGTACTTACAAAAGCAAAGAGAAAACATACATTTTAATCAAATAATCATAAAATGATTTTAACCAGAACATTTCACTGGAAACTAGTATCCAAATTTCACACAGAATAATTTTGTACTGGTTGGGATTGTGGTTTTGAATCACAGATAAACATGTATGTTATAAATAGATTGTTTCTGCATGTTACAGAGGATACCACTGCAAATCAAGATGGCAATCTGACTCTGGAAGAGTTTTCATTGGCAGATCTCTCTTTATCTGACCATGCACCTCCAAATGGCAGTAACAGTGTGTCTAAACTCTACTTGTCCAGGTATTTATAAGTCTATAGTAATAACACTTAGTCTAGTATTTTTCATTCACTGTGAGCACAGATTGTATATATGGATAATATTTTATTTATGTAATGCAGAGAAAAAAAGTTCAACATTTTTGGAAATAAGAAACAAATAATTTTTCCTTATGTTGATCTAAGTTTAAAACATATTCCGCATGAATGAAGAATATAGTGTGTAAACGATTTTATAAGTTATTTACATGTCTTTTGTAATAGCACTAGGATGTCTGAACTCTGTCCAAGTATTTTTATGTTTATTGTAATAACACTAATGTGTCTAAATCATTTGATCAGTTATTTATAATAACAGTAGTAGGTGTATCTAAACTCTATTTGTCTGGATATGTATATAGTACAAAAGTAATATTAGTTCATCTAATTGTTTGAAAATCTGGTATAAACCAGCACTTTTTCTGATGGTTTTTTTTTTCATTTCAGACCAGCCACTAGTGAAAAACCTAAAAACCTGGATCTGTCTTCATCTAGAGCTGCAGCATCAACTGGAGAATCAGGTAATACCTGAAAACAGAAAGTGTTAAGTGTTCTTCAGATCACCGTAATCCATTCCTTTTAATCTCACAAAATGTTAACATCAACAAAACTGCTGTCCGTATTTAAAAATCTCACATAGAATGATTTTTAGGCAATCAGTGATCTCCTATTTTCAGATGGCAAGAATTGGTGTAGATTGCAATCATTGTAAAACACTGTCTTCTGACAATTGATGTGTTTTGGGTAGAACGTTTTCGTTGTATGTCCAATAAACACTCCCTATACATTTTTAATTACTGGCTTTGTGTGTCATCACAGATACTCAAAAACATTGGAAAGGATCGGCATGAAGATTATGTTAGTTTAATCGTTATTTTTAGATATTAATTACCATCTTTAGTTGATAAAACTGTTATTGACATGTGAATGTTTTGGATGCATTATTTTTTTTTTATGACAGCTATGTTGATATGAATATGTGTATGTTATAATGATGAGAATAATGGATTGTATGTTTGTGTTGCAGAGGAAACTAGTGCTAATCAAGATAGTAATCTGACTCTAGAAGAGTTTTCACTGGCTGACCTATCTTTTTCTGATATTATGCCTTCAAGCAGCAGCACTAGTGTATCTAAACTCTACTTGACCAGGTACATATATGCACACAATAATACCAGGGATATGTTTACTGTAGCCATTAAATCCATTTATGAAATTGTTAGCCATTGGAGCACATTATGACAACATGAATTTAATATTTGTGTCAAACGAAGAGGTTATATCTGATAACAACACATAGTGATGATACTACTTTATAAACACCTCCCCTCCATGCATAACTGCTGCTCATTATCTTATGGCATAGATGTGTGTAATTATTGTGAGAAATTTCAGCATGGCTTACCATGATTGTCTTCAGCATCCCATTCAAAGAGAATGCATGTTTCAACATGCAACTTTCTCATAAATTTCATTTTCCAAAGTGCGCTGCTAATAATTATTGAAAAACTTGCCAGAAACTTACAGTACTTGGCAACAAAAAGGGAAGTCTGCTTTTTCAGTATTAATCATCATGGCCTTGCATTTTTATGTAAGTGGAAGTTTCATTGCCAATCTTTTATCTCATCATTTATGCTAGTGAAATGAGTTGAATGTTCTGTAACATCTAATATGTAGTCCACATACCTAGGCTGCTTGTATAAGGAACCAACTCAATGGGTATAGACCCCATACTTTTAATTCCAGACATTTACTCAATCCAGTATGATTTCCACTTTTAAATCATGTAATTTAAATAGTTTATATTTTTATTGCAGACCAGCCACTAGTGACAAACCTAAAAACCTCGATCTTTCGACATCTAGAGCTGCTGCATCAGTTGGAGAATCAGGTAACTTAGTTTGTGTGTGGATTGAAAGCATTGTAAATCATCTGTAAGTCATCTGCATATGTGCTATCCTGTCTGTGCAATCTTGCATATAAAAGATCAAATGCTAGTAATGGAAAATGATAGCAGATTTCTAATTCTGATGATGGGTAATGGAGTTTCAGAATTACCAAATGTTTTTTGACCCCCAGTAGACGATGATCAATAAATCAGTGTTCCCTAGTAGTGTCATTAAACAAACAAAATCTGTCAAGTTTTCTGTCAAGTTTTATGTATGCATGTGGATTGTAATTACTTTAAGGAACCGGTGCTATGTCTATCCCCCAACACATTGTTAATCATTTACCTATTAGATTTTATACATATGTTAACCACAAATCATCAAGGACACCAAAGAAGAGAGTGGCAGCCACTAGGGAGAGTACTCATTTTGTTTACCAGCAGTTCCGATAAACTGGACATATGCAACAGAATTATTTACAGAAAATACAACAAAAAGCATGTTATGTTCTGTTATCCACATCTATCTTCCTTCTAGCTAATAAAAGTAATGGTTTTATAAATACAAGCGATCAACATTTAAGTTTATCCTCCCTCCATGCATGTGCACTGTGATTTAGGTCTGTGAGTAAATGGTGAAAAGAATTGAGTTGAAGGTATTTAATTGTTAAATAAAATGTTTTCATTGTAGCACTGCACTGGTCATTCAACTACTTGAAGACTAAGGTAGATAAACAAGATCCTCTGGCAAACATAGATGAAGATTCTAAACGTGCACGAGAGACGGAGGAAAAGAAATCACCCTCACAAAAGAACAGAACAAATGGTGCTTCAGGACCACTGGTGGAGTTCAGTTCACAGAACAACAACAGCAAGGACAAGTGAGTGCATTTGGATTTAACTGATTTTCTTCTCAAGAACATTATCTTGAATGATTATCTTACAGTATCATTTATTTTAGGAAAATATCTCTACATGAGTGATTTTATCTAATACTTTACTGAATCACCTCATTATCTTACCATGCCATTTATTTTAAGAAATTAACTCTTTATTAATAACAAAGATTAATCTATTGAACCTAATTAAAATGTGTTTTTCATTTTGTGTATTTTAATTATTTAAAAGGTATTTTTATATCTACTTATTATATTTTATTTTATTTTTTAGACCCGACTCACCAGATGATTCATCAGTTGTTTAAAGCCTCATATATAAAATCTCATCTACATCTCTGCAATGAACAATATCTCATGTGAAATGAATGAAGTAGTATTTATATCTTATTAGTCTGGTGGGTCATTCCAAGTCAAATCAACAGATTTTCTGATAATTTTCCACCACTCCGTCTTAGAATTGCACCCAAAAAATATATATGTCAAAATATCCATTAAAAAACGGATATCCTGAAAATTATAGCTTAATCGGATGATTTTTCAAGTTAGGTTTGAAGTTGTATTTTTGTCAGATTTGTGACATTTTTTTGATATGAATTTCAGCGACACTTTCGATTATCATTTTCAAAACTTCACAAAAATTGTAACAATTATCGCAGAGCTTTCAAATTTGGTATTTAAACTAATCAGACAATTGGGAATCCAAATTTCTATTCATATTAAGTGTAGGATATGTTGGGAAGAAGTTGTGGTACCATATACCACTTCAACAAAGTTTATCAATAATATTTGGTGTCACTTACAAACACGGTCATATCTCTAGGGGTATAGGTTCCACAGCTTTGAAACTTC
>JAULBS010100670.1:0-16142 GCA_032355785.1 Symmetromphalus regularis
TTCATGTATTTACGTCAAATTTCAGTAGTAAAATTGCAGTTTGGGTATCCGCCGAGCCACAACGATAATTGAGAATGCATGCTAAATTTCACATATATATTACCCAACACTCGATAAAATAGCAGAATTTAAAAAAAAAATAAGTACATTTTAAACAATTTTATAACCGCATATGCTGTACTCCACCGCATAATCATTACACGTATGACCAGCGTGCTTATAGTCTCGGTCGTCCAGTGGTAGAACGTCGGACTCTCAAGGTGATGTCAGTAGTTCGAAACCTGTTGGAGGCTGGCTCACACGTTGCTAATAAGGCACAAAATAACCGATGTCGCATCGCAAATTGCGATGAAAAAAAAAACGAACAGCGAGTCAAAATTATCTGTTCAAAGCAAAATACCACGTTTTCATGGTCTTTATTGAATTGTTCCACGAGTTCACTACATTACTATAATGCCAATGAATTGATGACACTGCACAGTTAAGAGTTGTTGGAAGAAATTTTGTAAATTATTGCTACACATTTTACCAAAATTGCTAATCATTTTTTAACATTGATGTCAAAATAAAGAAATTTTTGACATCAAACAGCTGATGATTAATACATCAATGTGCTCTAGTGGTGTCCTTAAACAACAAAAATTGTAACAACGACAGTGCACCTTTAAGTTTAACATACATAATAATACATATCTAACATTTATTTCTATCAAGATAAATAAAATAAAAACAAAAAGGAAAGCTAACAAATAGATAATAAAGTCTTTATTTTACACATACTAAACTTGCAAACAATTCATTACAAAATAAGGTGCTCAGTGTTATTTCGGCAATGTTTAGCATCATTCGCCACATATTTGGTTACTTTCTACAGTTCAACTTCTTCCTCATCTAGTGCACTCTAACCCCCCCACTATCTAATCCAGGGAGGGGTAGGGGGGTTGGTCCAAATGTGATGGGTGAATAGGATTGGGGAAAAATGGTTAATTTTCACATCCTTCCACTCAAAATATATGTATATATATAAAAACAAAATTCTAGAAATGGGGGTGGTCCAGACCCCCTAAACCCCCCCCCTCTGGATCTGCTACAGTATCATCCCATGTCTTTTTTGTAGTGACGTCTACACCAATTGTTGTCCAAACGGTTATACACATATTGTAAACCTTTTTAGTGATATCATCAATATACATGTACATGTATTCCAAAATGGCTGTTATTGTAATTTTTGATCTGGCACATTTTATCAGCTGTTTTTAATGAGGGAAGTGCACCATACAAGCATGATCTCTCAAGCCAATAAGAACACTGCTTCCAGTATATCAAACCAAGTGTAAAACTTAGCCAAAGGATGGAGACTGTCGAGACTGTTTTGTTTGTGAATGTTGTCTTTTTATTCTCAAAACTTCTGTTTTAGCAGCCGCCAATCTAAAAACAAAAACAGAAATAAGTCGTAAAATGTTATCATGAAGGGACTGAATCATCAGTATTTTCGTATTTGAACAAAGCGTATATTCAAAGCCAGTGTACAGATTTAAATCTATCAATAAAATTAAAATAATATATATATATATTTTAAACTCCAGTATTTTATGTATATTAATTTGGAGGAGTGTCAGCAAAAGGGGAGGTGGCGGGTTGGACTCAAAATTACACTATCTACTAACAGAATAGTGAAAAAGGCACTTTCACACATCAGTTCTATGTCTCACATCCCATTTAATAATTTCTGTTGGCATTTTAGAACCAACAAGTGGCATATTAAATATTAGACTTCCCCTGAAATAACATGTCAATTATTAATTTAAAGTTGTTACATAACCATCACATCTCGATTATTATCAATATTTTAAAAATAATAATTAATTATGGTCACGGACAAATAAAGAAAAAAAAAATTATGTTGTAGGTGTGACGTATATATTTCGAGTCACGTGACTGGTATTCCCCTGTTAGCCGTTATTTTAAAACTTCTGAATATTTTTGTAGCAATAAAAACATATTGTTACAATTTATTTCGCCCTACAAGGAGTTCCGATCTTGAAATTAGTCATTTTTAATTGTGAAAAAAAATTATCAACTCGACACAGAATTCCCTATACCATGATTCAGTTAAAATATCTTGCGTGATATGAAAACGAGATCTAGTATAATAAATGCATGTAAGTTTTATTTGTAATCAATATTCTTACCACTAAACCCCTTAAATTCTGTGGGACTATGCCTTTAAGATAATTTTCTCACCTTTTTTCTTTAAGAGCAATCTCCTCTTCTGTAGGTTCTTTGGGTAATCGACTGGAAGAGAACAAGATAGCACGCAGTTTGTCCATGCAGTCAGCTTGATTTAAGATCTGTTTCCTCGTCCTCTCAGACGTTATAATCAAATAACCTTCCTTGTTGATTCGAGCCTGTTCCTGCAATAATTAATAATTAAAATAAATATATAAAGATGAATTAAAAAAATTCTATCAATTAAAGCTATTGGTCAAAGATAACTGAGAAGATGGGTAAATGTAATGAGGGATGGTGAGGACAAATGGTCACGTGGACTGCAGAAATCCACACCATGAAACGTCTATTTCTTCAACATCTTCTCACTTAGGTTAATTAGCATCTATTATAGTACGTTCATAAAAGAAACTTAATGTTGCCACATAAGGTACTCTTATCAGAAGTAACATTAGGTTTTTTTTGTATGCACCATCCCATAGACAGGATGACACATACCACTGACTTTGTAACATCAGTTGTAGAAGTTAGAACACTGTCTGGAACAAGAAATAGCCAAATGGGATCACTGCACCTCAGACGAATCCATTACTTGCAATACAGTATTTGCTCATGCCTGAAACATGGTTAATAGCAAATGCATACCTTCTCTAAAACACGTTCTCTGATCCATTTAGGAATCCATTCAGCAGTCTCTACATGAAATCTAACCTCCACCTTCGTATTCACTGAAAAAAAAAAAATTACTGAATAAAATTCATACTAAATATTATACAGACTGACTTCCAGTGGTTTCAAAAAAAAAAAATATATATAAAATCCAACAAAAAATCCTGTCTGCCTAGATGATATAATAACATATTTCTATTGGTAGTGGATCTTATGCTACAGACGAGGGGTAATTGTAATTAATAGTCGGTACTGATACCTTTGTTTACATGCTGTCCACCTGGCCCACTTCCACGCAGATGCTTGATTTCAAGTTGATCTGAAAATAAAAATATCTTCAAATGTATAGTAGAACAGTATTTTTTTTTAATACAATGAACATGTATTACTTTTAAATACAATGAACATGTATTACTTTTAAATACAGTGAACATGTATTACTTTTAAATACAATGAACATGTATAACTTTTAAATACAATGAACATGCATACTTTTAAAAATACAATGGATATATGTATACCTTTTAAAAACAATGGATTTGCAGGACACAACATTTCACGTGAACCGCTGTTCTTTTCGCGTGTCGGTTATGCAAAATTAAATTTACGTGAACCACAAATCGGTTATGTTGTGACCTGTAGACATTCAGAAATTAAAACTTGCAAACTTCACGATTACAGGAAGTTTGTTCACGCAGACGTACAAGTATTCCAACAAATGTTTTGGACTGATTTTTAGATACTTGATGCACAACAAACCAGTAGACAACGTTATATTGAAACAGTTGTAACTTGCGACCGGTCTAACTAAAAATACTGAGTATAGAGTCGAGCCAAAAGTTTTAATGAAAGGTCCATGGATGCTGTGGACGGCTAAATTATCTGCTATTATTTTATCTTTTGGAATATAATTATGCTGACATAATATTAGATTGCCTATAATTTTACAAATGCTGAACACAGTTTTAATGTAAACAGGTCTTACAAAAGTTATAAAATACCCATATCGCAGAATGAGCTTTAAAAAACATGCATTTGGAACATCACTATAGATAAAGTGAAAGTAGCTTGGACAACGCAAAACGAAAAAAGGAATCTGGAAGTGTTCATTTAAAAAAAAACATAGCTAACTTTAGCAAACATTAAAAAAAATGTTTTATAAATTGTTTTCTTTTGTATTTTGTTTTAACTTTGAGCTAAAAATTACATATTTAAAACATAATTTCAACGTAACTTTGAGGTAACCCATGGGTTACGCAAATATAATTCACATAACCAAACTATGGGTTACCTAGGTAAAAACATGTGAACCGACTTCCGGTTACCTCAGATTTCAAAATATTGTCCCCTGAGCTACATATAATTGAACCGAATGAAATTATTCTACAAATTCAAACAAACAAAACTGAACCATCAACAAAATCACCACAGAAATGTGTAATTGCATGCATACTCACACAGATCTGTGATTCTCACCACCTATCTCTACTTTGAGAAGTTCACAATTTTGGTACTGTTTAAATTTACATTGGACTAGCTACTTTCAGAGGAAAAGGAGTCCAAACTCCAATGGTCTTGTCAATTATTTATGTACATACAGGTAGGCCTAAGTGATACTTGATATTTTATAAATGAGGCCTGTTACAGTACATAAGACTTAACTTCAATAAAACCATAACAATTTGCAGTAATGATGACAGATAACTGAAAATAATGACAACAATACAAAAAGTTCACAAAATGTATGTCATTCTGTTTTATTTGTAAATGTTGACCTGTCTCGCTCAGAAGAAATTCAACCACTGAGTCATAATAATGCTTTAATTTTTCACATTAAAACTGAGAACTGTTGACAATTAGTCCTCACCAAGATTCTGTAAAGCTGGTTTGGTATTACATATACATGTATGTGTGTGCACCGTTTTAGGATTAGTTAACAAGTATATACTTTTAACAACATTACAGTCAGATAGGAAGACATGCATCAACTTGAACCAAGTATCATTATAGTAGTTATTAAATTATACAATAAATCTACTTAAAACAGTGAATGGAAAGAGAATAAATATCAACAATCAGGGAACATAATGTTTTTAATATTCTGTTTAAAGACAACTGCTATCAGTGTATATTGATTCAACTCCTGAAACTGTGCACTGCAATTGGCAATGTCATAGAGATTTCTGTGGAGTTTTTAATTCTCTTTGGCACTCTGTTTGACAAGGACTAAAAAAAAAATTGTATTACTCTTCTTCATGAAAGATTTTTGACCTGTTCTTCACTTGTTTTATTTTCAACATATTTCAAGTGCATGAAGGGTGTTACATTGACTTCATATATATAATTACATTTATGAATATTTTGATTTACCAAGACTGAAAATAAATATATTTACCAATGGCAATACGTGTACAAGAATTCAGGATTGTGGATAAAATATGCACATGCATGCACCCACCTGTCCACCCATACACACACAAAAAACCCAACACTACTTAAACATGTTTGCATGATTTTTGTACAAGTAGAATGTATCTGATTAGATTATGAGATTACGCTAAAAAGGCTATCCTCATCAACTTGATACAACTAAGTTTACATAACACAGATACGATCAGTTATTTCAATGACATTATTACTTTCTTACATAAGTAAAACTAAAAAAACAATGTACAAGTTTTCTGATAATAGTGATCCCAGGTTACAAAACAGGTTTCTATCAAAAACATTTCACTAATATTGTGACCACATTTTTGGCATAGCAAAATGCTTAGTAATACATTATTTCATGTCATCAAATCCACTGTATGTACAGATATATTTCTACAGCAATGTACATGTATGTAGATAAATATATTTTATTAACTACATGTGTATATTGATGTAAAAAAGGTATTAATTATTTAAAAAACACTGGTTTATATTCAGTAACAAAACTTGGTAAATTTACTATTTAGCAAAAGTTTTTTTTCAAAATAAAAATAATAATAAAAGGAATTGAAGAAAGATAAGACTAATATATTTTAAAAAAATTCTGGAAAGGTACCAACTATGCTTCTTGAATTAGAATTATAATCATGTTCCCAGCAATCAAAAGGTGTCAAAGTATCAAAAAAAGAAGAAGCAAATTTAACTTTTAATATCATAATACACAGACACGCTACAATTGGAAATATATGTAAATCACATTGGGTTATGCCAAAACGTTTTAGATAACCCATTTATAAAATCCTAACATAAAATTAAATTCCTGTAAATGATGTCCTAATTATAGCATGAACAAAATATTGCTGCTTCAGAACTAAAAGGGTGTAAGTTGGGGTAGCAGTTAATGGAAAAAAGGGCCAAAAACTGTTTCTAACCTAGACACAAGTTTTATGTGGAATACCCCAAAGAAACTCCCATTCACAATTATTTACTTAAAAAGTGAGAAAAAGGTTTAGTGTACATAAAACTCTTATATGCTGATTACAATATATTTTTCCAGTAAACAATTGTGTTTGATCAACCAAATTATTTCAGTTGCCAGACAACAAAAATCACAGAAGTATATCTAAATTTACACATGTATGTAATTTGTAATAATTAACTACATGTACATACAATTTTTCTTTACAGATACACATAGGAAATGTTTTACGAAGATCTTGTGCAGATTTAACAGCTTTCAATCAGTGAAAATAATGAACCTTAACTGGACCGTGGAATACTGCAACTTATAACAAAAACAAGAGAAGAGTGCCATTTTGCAATCCCAGAATTACTCTTTGTCCTAACTTAAAATGTATTACACACAAGAATTAACCCTGCAATAATACACTGTCTTGGTCAGGCCACAAATCTGTATACATCAGCTTTAAAATAAAACAGCTCAAGGTGATCATAAAACTTATTCTGACTCAAAGAGATATTTTTTTTGTTTTATCACATGCAATTACTGACCCACAGAATCGAAGTGATAAAAAGAAATTGTTCTCTCAAACATTTGTTCTGGTTCACACATGTAAAAGACTACTCTTTATTTATTCAATACACTTCAATTCAATAATTGAAAAACCTTTGAATTATGATAAAATCTGCTGCATATGCACATGATGTGCAATAAAGGCATAAGTGTTAATGGTAACATGGCTTTGCTCATCAATAAGTATAGTATAATTTTAAACCACTGTTAACAAATGTACAAACTATTGTTTTATAACCTACCTTAAAGGTATAGTCTCACGGAATTTAAGGATATTTGTGCTGTAAATATTGATTACGAATGAAACTTACATGCATTTGTGATACTAGATCTCACTTTCATATCACACAAGACATTTTAACTGAACCATGGTATAGGGAATTCCTGTCGAGTCAATAGATTTGTTTCACATTTAAAAATTACAAATTTCAAAATCGGAATGCCTTGTGTGGCGAAATAAATTGGTACGAAATGTTTTTGCAGCTACAAAAATAATCAGAAGTTTTAAAATAACGGCTAACGGGGCAATGCCCATCGTGTGACTCAAAATATATACATCACACCTCCGATGGGAAAAAAACCTTTATTTTTTTTATATATATATATTTGTCCATAGATGAGCATAATTCATTATTTTAAAAATAATGATAACAAGCGAGATGAGATGCAGTGGTTATGTAAGTAGCTGGATGAAGTATTTCTATGGACAAATCAAATGTTTATATTTGAAATTAATTCTTTGAAAATTAATTAGGTCAAGGATATGTGGGAGTATGCGTTTAAGTCTCAGTTATATAATCAAATGGCTGCAGAATAACCAGTTAGTTACACAAAACAAAATGGACAGGTCTGTTAAGTGCTCAAATGTTTGGGCATTTAAGTCAGTCCTAAGGGACCAACTGGTACAATGTATAGATCTATGGATGTGTTTCTTGTTCAGGGCTTATAAAATATTAGTCCTAATCCAGTGGCGAGTGTTTTTTACCATCAGGATTCCAAATAACTATATAGCTTTAAACATACTAACTCTTCATTAGTTCATATATGTTGTAAAAATAGATAAATATAAATAGTCCCTAAATTTATATGTAAAAGTTCTTCAACAATTTTTAAACAATCCTTTTAGAGGTAGTTGAAATGATCAGTATTTTCCTATAAAGCATAGTATGAGTCAACACCAGCATATGCATATAAATTGACATTTTGAGTACACCTACATTGTATTGTCATTGTTGTTGTTTGTTTTTTGGTGGGGGTAAGGGAGTTGTAAATAGTTGAACTCTGTGTAGAAATAGAAAAATCTCAGTAATCGTGAATGAACCATAAAGTGTTAAAACAAATTAGTAACTGTAGGTATTAAAACTTTTTAAACTTTCACAGTGATGCAAGTTCAATATTACTGTTTTCTTAATTTGTATTTTAATTTAAATTGTATATAAAGGGACACATAAAATAATTCTGAAAGGTGTGGGGTCCATTTTACATGGTCAAGAAACCTATCAAATTCCAAAAATTTCACCCATATCCTCCAGACACCTAAATGGATCTAGCAGGAGAACAGGTACAATGTAGTATGTAGGAATGTATGTTTATCAACCAGTCAACAAGTGCAACTTTCCCCTATTTTACTTATATGTAAATGTAGACCCAGTGATTTTCAGTTTAAAAAAAACAAACTCTTTTCAATTTCATATCTTTGTAAATTTCATTTGTGTTTCAGGAACAAAATACGTAATTAGCTATTGAACTGAAATAATTTATGATAAAACATACTAAAAAGAACACCTCCATCAGCATACATATCACTTTTAAATTGACAATGGTAAAAGAGGCACTTCATTTAATTTTGGGCTTTTTGACAGACAATATGTGTAGATGGCTATTTTAACATCATATTATTATAAGCCGTGTGACATCACATGCAGTGGTCTGTTTATAGCATCAGTGAGCCATCCTACCAACCAACTACACAGAAAGTGATGCAAGATAGATTTGTGTCGCTGTATGAAAAGTAGGCATAAGTGGTGAAAGATTGCACCAAGAACAAAAGTTACAATTACAACAGTTAAATAAAATCAAACATATTTGTACAACCAAGTACACAAGTTTTATTAAAAGACGACCAGTGTGGACAGATCATAAATAAAATGAAATGTCGCTGAAAGCATTTATTTACTGAATGAACAGCAGGGTTGCATTCATGATGAAATTGCTTGCTAGACTAGTTAAACCTATTAATGAACATGTTTAGAACCAGTGAAATTGCTACACACATGTAGCGACCACAAAGGAAGTCTGTCCCCATTTGCAGATCTATGCAACAAACAGAAATAAAAATAAATTCAATAAATAAAGATACCATACATTTGCCAACAGTACTATACATTGACAAATTGTCAGATTTATGTCTGACATTAGTGAAATGATAAAAAAAAACCTTATTTTAAATTTCGCTGAAAAATATAATTCTGTTTTCAAATGCGAATTCCATTTCACAAATTATGTCCATTTTCTGCAATAATGCAGAAAACCACTGGGTCTATAAATGTACATACAGTTTACCTGTAGTACTACTACTAGTATGTAGCAGTGAGCAAAATAAATAACATGTGTTGCCTGGTTAGTAATAAACCTGGTTATCAGACTAATTATTACCTGTTTAATTATAGCAATGCTGCATTATATACATGTAACTAAACAAAAATTATAAAATACATGTAGCATAATAACAAAACAAGGGTTGAAAACAATCAAGAAATGGTATACACAAAGAGTCAAAATGACTTTTTTTTTTTACTGACACCAAAAATATGTACAAAAGTTGAATCTCAGTATGGCATTTGCAATCATGATCCATAGAGAAATTTTCTTTGTGTTCCCACCTAAAAAGTAATTGTTGTGCTAATCAAGCAATGAAGTTAAATTCCTATATATTTATTCTGATAAAATACCTAGAGGATTTGCCAGTTAGTTTTTTTAATAACAATCTCACAAGATGTTCCTATGAACTCACAAAGCTTCAAAAGGCTTGTTCTGATAAATATCCTTTAATCTTTCTTATCAGTACCATTAATCAATGACATATTCATCTGTACCACAATAGTCAATATTTATTTTTGTGCTATCGTTAAACTATTTCAGTTTAGAGCATCATCAATAAAATAAATGTTGCTTTTTGTGCATTAGTAAAATATTATGCTTGATGGAAGAAATATTTAGATATCTTAAAAAATTAACAAGTATCGATATTATTTTATTATTTTTCAGAGGCATGGTCTTCAGATGGGTGAGAAAGTTTACAAATTACAATGCAGAAATTCAGGTATCAATTTAACAATGACATCACAGAGCTTGCTGTCTTCTCCCTCTGTGTCTTCTTATCCCATGACCACCTAAGGCAATAAATGACCCTTAAATAAAATATTTTGATCTCTAGGCAGTGACACCATCAAGTAACTGTTAAACAGTCATTGATAAAAGTTTGATTCATGAAAATCAGCAATAGGGAAAGAACATACATTCAGGACCAGTGTTCAAAATAAGGACATGTCCATTTGTTCTGCCAACAGAAAATCTGCTTTCAAGAACATACAGTGTTAAGTGAAAATAATAGCAACCAAGTAGATTTTTAACTGTACTTGTTTGGTAAACATGTAAACAGTTCTGCTTATTTCTATCATCAATTTATCTCTTTTTATTTAGATTAGAATTTCAATAAACACAAAGATTTTTGACAGAAAATATCCAAATTATTTATTAAGATGAAACCATTATCATAAGAATGTTTTCAACCCCTGCAAGCAAAAATAATTGACTGTCAACCCAGGTCCTGTATTGCACACAAAAATGAAGTATAAATTTGTAATATTAATATTTGCTGTGTACAAAAAATATGGAGGACTACAGAATTATTTAATAGTTGCTCAGTCTGGTTAGAAAATTTGCTTCTGAACAAATTTATCTACATTTTTAAAAGTAAAGTTTCTTTTATTTAACAATACCTCTAGAGCACATTGATTTTACCATTGGCTATTGGACATCAATCATATAATCATTCTGATATATGTATTTAGAGGAAACCCGCTTCCACCACATAGGCTACTCTTTCAGATAAGCAGCAATATGTATTTTATATGCACCGTCCCACAAATAGGACAGCACATACCATGGCCTTTGATGAACCAGTTGTGGACCACTGGATGGAATGGAAAATACCCCAAACTACAAATGGTTCCACTGAAAAGGATCGATCCAACGATCGACCAGTTCACAGACAGACACCCCACCATTTGAGCTATATCCCGTTCTACATTTTTAAAATGCAATTTGTCAGAATTTACAATGCAATGGTAAGTTTCCAATTAACAGAAAGGGAAGGATTTAATCAGTAGCAGTGGTGTCAAACATACATTAACTTGATGTGATTATATACAAAACAAACCAGATACTGCAAAATAAACTAATCCTTTAGAATAGCAGCTTTGTTTAATTTTATTTGTACTCTCTCAAATGATACAACATACAACAGCTTTTGATACCCATTTATAACACTTCATGGGTCAAAAATGGCTAAAATGTTTGCCAGTCTAAATTGGATGTCACCAGACCAATAATAAATAAAAAAATTAAAATACAAAAACCCAATTGAAACAAATATGGCAATAAATGTGATGGGTCAGTATTTCAAAATCTGAGGTGACCATTTCACCTAGTTTTTACCTAGGTAACCGATTGTTCGATTACCTGAATTATATTTGCATAACCACTGGGTTCACTATTCAGTTAAACTTACACAACATTTTGCCCTAATAATATTTATGACTGTTTATTTCAGAATATTGCAGTTAATCGTGTAACCAATTGGCAGTTAATGTGGATTGAAATCAGCATAACTAACATGCAAATTGAATGAACTATTATGTCTAGAACTGTTGTTTTTATCTGTGCTAACAGCTTTTTAATAGTTCAATACTAAGATGATGCCAATAACTTTTACTTGAAAAGTATGATTATAAATTCAAAATAATTGACAATCTTTTGGACTAGCAGACACAAATCTCCTGGTTTGCTGGATAAAACTGGTTTGGGGAATGGAGGGTGAAAGTATTTCAACTGTTGCACTGGTTATGTAAAATAAAAGCTAGTGTCTGTTCAAGGAATCAGTACTATAATTTGATAACTATTCACACTACCAATAACATTAAATTATTGAACAATTAATTTCATTAATCATAACCCAAAGACCTAATCCATTTGTTATACCATTCTAAAAGCTTTCTTTTATTTTCAAAGAACTTTATTTAACCAAAATGGTTATTAAACGGATAATGCAGAAAGATGTCATACAAAAAAATACCTGCAATTTCTGAAAATCTGTTACACATGAACCTGGGATGACGGTCAATTAAATTGATAAGTAAATCTGAAGTATTTACCTGGTAAGATTCGGGTGTTCCTTGAGATCCTCCTTGCATTCTAAAAGTCCCTGACGTTCCATCTGCTGATGGATAACCAGAGCCACTATCACTGCCACCACCCATAGAGTCTATACTGTCCAATTCAGACAGGTCAATGTCAACAACTGGAATGTCTGGCTCATCTTTTATAGTCACTGGTAGAGGTAAACGTATGCTTTCTGAGTTGGCTTGTGTGGTCGAGGTGGAGGTATGGGATGAAGAATAGTTATTGGTCTCGGATGATATCAAAGGTGAACTGGTTGTTGGAAGATGAGATATGGACTGGGATGTGTCGGAAAAAGACATCTGCATTGTTTCTGATGTATCCACCTTTATAGACGGTGATATTGTTTCTGTTAATGACTTATCATCTGGCTGGGAATCATTTCTTACTGCAAGTCAAAGAGAAATTATCAAGAAAAATAATTCTCGTTTCAAATCAAAAGAAATTATGATGGAAAATTTTTTAACAAATATATTTGTTAAAAAAACTGAAAATGATCTAAGGGGGTGAAAATCAGCCTCCCAAGATTACAAAATTCGAGAAAGACATTTTTGGGTAGCCTATTAACGTATAATTTTTGTATGCTTGAAAATGGATTATTTAAACATTTACAAAACGCTCGAAATTCAAACTTCAGCACATGTATTAAGTAATTTTTTTTAAAGTAATATATATATATATATCCATATTTAGCTATTACCATTTTGAAATCTTTCAATGTAGATCTCAAGTACGACAATATTCTTACCTCTTTTATTTGAAGGTAAATCATCTATGTGAATGGTTGGCACATTTCGTTTTTGGCCTAAACTCTTCATTGCGTGAACTCCACTGTCTCCGTACTGATGTCCTGCTCCACGAAGTGGAGACATCTGAGAATTCTGCCCATAGATATCTTGACCCCACTGTTTTTGAATTCTAGACTCAGAACTGTGATCTTTGAAATTAAACAAAGGACTAGAGTTTTGAGATTCTGACATATAACCATGATGCTGATCTCTTTGAGATCTGTTTGTAACTGTCTGTGTTCTTGGTGTTATGTTTTCCCGACCACTTGGTTGCTGTTTTCTGACCGTTTTAAAAGCTTTGGTACAATAGCTCTCACTGATAACATTGCCTGAACTGTTTAGCATTTCACTGAGCACATATCGCTCCTTCTTCACATTGTCTATCTCCAAAGAGAGGTAGCCACTAAGTTCTACACTGTCGTCGAAGTCAACAAAATCACGACAGACTTTTTGTAAAGCTTCCAAAAAAGAAGCAAAGAACTTGACAGAATACTGTTTCTCCATTCTTAGTAGTTATCAAGATAAGATTTCTGTAAAAAAAATAATAAGTTAAAAAACATTATTGCTTACACATTTTGCACACATGTATACAAATAAGCAAGCAATGAAATAACTATTTAAAACAGGTGGGTGATTAGTTTAATGTAATCATTAGGGACAATGATTTTCAGTTTTAGATTTTCCCCTTTTCAGTTTCAAAATTTAACAAATTAAACTTATTTCAGATTCAGTAAATTTTTTAATTTTGTATTCCATTGAATTTTTTTTCCATTAAACACACACACAGATGTGAAATGAAACTTGTTTAACATGCCATAATTGGTAATTCTCAGTTTTTGCGAAAATCTCTGAATATAATTAGTCATCAAATACAAAACCGACTTTAATTGTATCATGTATTTACCAAATGTGAAAACCAGTTTTCATTGTTTTAAATTATGACGAATATTATAAATAAATAGATCCAAAATATGTAACAAATCTTTAACTCAGACATCTCAACCTCGAGGCACTGAAGCCCCATAACTTGGATATTTCAGTAAAAACCTGGAGGTTGAGATATTCATACATAATCAAGTACTAAGCAAAATAAAGTGGTTGTTCTTTTGTGTAGAAAGCAATAAAAGTACAGCATAATTTAATAACACAACATTTAATGTTCTTTGTTATAACTTTGAAAAAAATTTGACATATGCAGTTGACGACAGTTTATGGTTTCTGCTCACAATTTCTTTGTTATTTCTGGCCGGATTGGCTGAGAACTCGACTGAGTAAGAACAGAAATTGTTTTAGCTTCAATGGATTTTTATCGTAAGAGTAAAACCGTGAGATTTTCGTGGCTAACCATGAGATTTTTCTGAAAACTGTGAGATTTGAGAGGTCTGTTAACTTGCATAATTGGCAGAGAATCTGAGCAAAATCAATATTTTTAAAAAGTCCGGTTTTCTCATATATATCGACAGAAGCATACAAATCAAACAAGTAGCGATCATCTGTGCGCTAAACTAATTTGGCATAACAAGTACATATATCAGTGTAGTCAGGTATAGAGCATTTCTGTTTCCAAAATAATGCTGGAAAATCTGTTGTACAATTAAAGTCAGTTTTTTTATGTGATCGATTCTAATTACATTTAGAGATTTTTGCAAAAAAATGAAAATTACCAAACTTGATGTCATGGCGTATAAAACAAGTTTCAATTTACGTTTGTGTGTGTATGCAGCCCTCTACATTGCGACCGAATTGGTTGCATATGCGACAAATTTTTTTAATTTGGTTACTGAAACATTTCATGTGATCACCCCACTGGTGACCAAATTAAAGTATGTCAGTCAATTTGTGCCTGTCTAAAACAAAAACGTACCTGTCACCAAATTAATTTGAAATTTGTAAATATTTAATAAATATATTTAAGTTTTGTAGTGTTATTATTATCTTATATTATTAATGATGTAATAATAATAATTATACTACAATGTGTACACCTTATAACAGTTACTTGCCCTTTCGAATTTTCTTCATGTTTCAACCACATGAACGTATTTGTTTGTACTAAATCGTCATTTATCAATTTCAGCAAAATATGGAAATGTAATGTTCCAACTTGCATTTTCTCAAAAGTGGGTGGGGTTGAATAAAATATACCGCGATATTTACTATAGTACACTGCATTGTTTTATCAAATATATGTATAACAATGGCTAGTGTCTTCGTAAATGTGTCAAATTTGATTACCCATTACCTGCACATTTTATTACATGTATGGCACACTGTAAAATGTTTTGCAATTGAACAGTCTGTTTTTTTTAATTTAAACCAATATGTGACCAGATATCAGATTTTGCATGTTTGTTGCAAACAACAACAAAATGATCCGCCATCCAATGTTTTTATGGCGAGATGTTCGATACTTTGGGAAATTCCTTTTTTTTTTAAACTTTCTTAATGGAATACAAATGTATTAATTAATATTAGCTACTTACCATTTTGCTTTTTAAATAATGTTTCGCATTTATATATATATATTTAGTTTGATGACACCGATAATTTAGTGTTCAGGGGGTTTCTGTAAAGATAATGTTAACGGAAAGTCCAGAGCTGAGAATGGCTATGAGAAAAACAGCTGAATTGTGGGGGTTTTCATGGAAAACTAACATTGATCACAAGCCCAAAACATCAATTTTTTGTGAGGGAGCAAAGCTTCCGATCCAGGGAAGGATTTATGAGGGTCGGTGCCTGTCCCAAGGTAGGAGCTTCTTCTGAAATACAGAGGGAAATGGTGCATTCTGGTGAACTTTGAGGGTTCTTTTCCTCCAACAAATTTGTTTTTGCCTGTCTTGTCAATTTATTTTATATCATCCATATCCCTGTCGCTGAATTCCATTGAAACAAACTGTCTCTAATGCGAAGTTTATGAGCTATCAGTGTTCGAGATTAGCGGTATCCCGATATCCTGGGGATACCAGATTTTAATTTGGGATACCATACTTCAAGAACACAGTATCCCACTGGGATACTATAAAATATTGTTG
>JAULBS010100681.1:0-16141 GCA_032355785.1 Symmetromphalus regularis
TACCTTGCTGTTCGTGGACGAAATTTAAACGTCTAAAACATATAATAATAAAAATGTATAATTTTTTGTTTTATCTCGTCTGTTTTAGTGGATGTTTATAGATACTGTTATGAAAACAATAACCCAAAACGGTATTATATTTCACTTGTGCTTTAATATACTCCAATGTTTAGATGGAGTTATAGAAGTTAGATGTATGAGTTTGACATTACAATTTTGTTTATTTTGCAGGCACACTCGGACACTATATCAAAAACAGGATCAACAGCAAAGAACCGTTACACTGTCTGACCCCCGCTGTCGTGGTTGTGACTGATCATATGTGCATTTGGTGCTGGCATGAATGAGGAATGTCTGTGCTTCACTTAACAGTGTTCTATTGTATGTGCTCATTGGACATTGCGATTTGCTATTGTGTTCCATTGGCAACTGTTTCACACTTAGAAGCTACTGTTTTATCATTCATCCAATGCTAGGAATATTTTTATTATGCAGTTGTTTTGTTTGTGTTATCCTTTTTGGTGAAACAGGTAATTTTAACCATCCTGTTAAAATTGAGAAATAAATTGTTAAAATAAGTTCTTTTAATGAAAAATTTGTAAAACATCCAATGAAATTTAAAGGGCACAAAATAAGTTTCTTTGTTTTGTTGTGGGAACAATGTCTAAAAAAGAAATAATTGTAATTTAAAAGAATATTATTATTATCTTTTAATTATAAATATATTATTATCTTTCATTTTTAAAATACATTATTCTTTTTTTTGGTTTTTCTCAGTCCCCACCAGGTATTATGTAATCATTCTTACAATGATTTTTCACTTATTGCCATGTCCTTTCCTTCCTTAATCATTTTAATTTAAGAAAATGTTTTATTGGATTCAGAATTAGTTATATATGGTTTTATGTAACCTCAAATATGTCGTGCTTATGTAAAATAGCTAAAATTATCAAGGAATGGACCTAAACATTTCTTTGGAAATGTATTAATTTGTATTTTGTATATAAGATTTAAAAAAAAAACTATTTGCATTTGATTTTTCCAGTATTACAAATAAATTGCTGCATTAAGAAGAAATAACAACAAAAAACATACTTATAGTCTGTTTACGCTACTTGGAACATGGATATTTGTCAATTACTTTAGGCAAAAAAGAACTAGAATTTTGGAAATAGCACAAACGTCCTAAGTTCTAATTCATTTCTTTGTAAAATAATTTAAAATATTACCCATTCACTCGTACAGTAAAAAGGAAAATATTTCACGAGAATAAAACATGGCAGACAAGATCATTAGAAAGTGGGGTAACTCTACCCATTTTAACATTTGGAACATCTCTTGTCATTACCGGTAATCATATCTCGTTATAATTTTTGCTTTAATAAATAAATCTTTGCAAATATGACATTGATATTAAATTATGATAAATATATTTATAAAATAATAGCTGCATACCATAAAAATACATTATACAAATAATTATCTAACGCCCCCATTTTTATATGGATTTGTCTGACATATGCAGAAAATTAAAGATGGCGATCAAAGTAACGTCGGCTTGAAATGCAAAAAACAATACTTTCAACTGCTATTCAAACAATACAGGACTTTTTTTTTTATTTATAAAAATATCAACATTATTGAGGTAAATTATATATTTTGGTTTTTATTCGTCAATGTCCATGTTCTAAGTAGCGTAAACAGTCTGGTCTCAAATGCACCAAACCCATAATTTGCAACTTACTGTTAATTTTGATTTTATAGGTCTTGGGTGTCTGGTAATTTAACATCTTTTTGAAATAAAACAAAAAATAAAACCACCTTAAAAGATGTTTTTAAATAAAATCTAAAATAAATTTTGTTTTACATTTTTATAGGGACTGCCATTTTAGCCATTTTGAATTTAAAATTTGAGAAAGAATTTTATGTTAATTAATTTTGATAATTATGTCACACTGTCAAAAATATGCATATAACCATTCAAACAACATTCAAAGTGTATGTGATTTTATGCTAAAAAAATGTGTTGTCATTTCTAAAACATTATGGTTTTATCGTGGGTTGTTTTCTTCTAAATAAGTTTTAAATTAAAAATAGCCAAAATTGCCATTCTCCTAAAAACTTTAAATAAAACATGAGAATTGCTGATTTCAAAAAGATCAATTTTATTAAGGTTTATTACTAAAAAGTTACTGGGAACCCTATCACACAAATAAATGGCTAGATTATATCCCCACAGTTATATTTTTATTGAAAATAATGCACCACAGTCCTATACTAGCAGATCTTGTGCCACTTCGTTATGTAGCACGTAAAAGTTCTTTATGTAAAACAGCTCTTTATTTACAGTTTCTGTGAATGATAATTTGACCTAGTTCATTATGTGCCACAAAAATCTTGTAAGACACATCCTTATTATTTATTATTAAGATATACAGTAGTGTACAAATGTTGCACATGAATTCATTCTCCCAAGGTTTCATTATCTATATTAGAAGACTGATGTTCAACACCATTTTCCACTATTCTCCACAGTTCCAAATTGAATGTAAAAAATACCCCAATTTTTATCTCTGTTTTTTTTATGTTGCACTAAAACAGATATATTTGATTAAGATACATGGTGTATTAATAATTTTGTATTCTAACTTGGTTAATTGTTACGTAGTGAAACTGAAAAAAAAAAAATTTCTTTAGAAAATGAACCTGAATTTCACAAAGTCAGAGATTCAAATCAAATTTCAGACATAAAACCTTGTCTCTCAATTGTTTCAAATGTTAATATACATTTGTAGTGGCGCAAAATTGGCCATGTTGATGTTTTTTTTAGTTGAATCAGTTATTTTTGAATATTTTCAGTCCCTAAAGCGAGATAACAGAAATTCATTTTCTTTTGTTTGAGGTAATGGTATCCACTAAGATCTAATTTAATGTGTATGCACATGCTAAGTGCTGAGCGGTGTATTTCTGTCTTTGTCTGCTTTATAACCCAGGATTTCACATGCTCAATTTTAGTAATCATTTTTAAAATACCTAATTTTTTGAAAGATTCTTTGTTTCTTCAATTTTTTTATTTTAATCATAATTTTAAAATAATTAGATTAAATTTTTTTCTCAAATAACATGTTTTGTTTTGTTTTGTTACTTGTAGCAGAGAAAATTCACTATGTTGACCATATATGAAAAATGACACTCTTGGACTTAATGGTATTCACAAGATAAAACATAGTACCAAAATAATTTAACTATAAATTTTGAATCTTAATTATAATAAATACAAGTTATTTGTGATATATTGATACAGTAAATTTAAAACAAGCAATGATATATTATAATTAAATATTAAACTTATATCATCAACAGTGTTCAGACAATTGTGTTTGTAAAGTGGACTCTTGTTTAATCCTGATCACTTAGAACTGACAAAATGAGTGCTGCTTTAGGTAAGATTTCAGCCAGTGTCATGATATTTGGAATAATCTAACTGAAAGGAATTTAGAAAAATAAATGCTCAAAAAAATATTTCACCACATTTTAGTTATTTAAGTGTAATTTATAAAGTAATCCATTTTGGCTTGCGTTAGGGTCATTCGCAATAATCTGTATTTTATTTTTGTACAGATAGTATGGTTTCAGAAGCATTCCCACTGCCACTATTCTACCCCTTAAATTAGTGGAAGATATCGATGATTAATTTAAATTTGTATTCTATACAGACAGTATGTATGAATAGGAAAATGTCAGTTGTAAACAACCCTTTATGGCTTGTTATTAGTTTAATCATTGACTTTGGTGTTTGACTATTCATGTAATTGGACATGTCCATGGAGAGCCGTATTTTATTCAATCATTTTCAAACTAAAACAAATATGAGATTGGTCCAAACACTTGCCAGACTATTTTTATGGTTAAGGTTATGCATAAAGAAAAAGTAAGAACTAACCAATTTACCATCAGAAGAAAAGATGCATGCAATGTATGACTTTGAGAAATGTGATAAAGAAAACATTTTTATGAGAATTCAGATTTTAGTTTGGACACACACTTAACAATAATATTGTTACCTACATTTATGACTGAGCCTCTCAATTTGAATTTTTTTTGTGCCAGGATTTATAAACTGCTTCCAAGTGACTAATATTTGAAGCTTCTTTGAACTTTTCTGAAGATGTTATTAATTTCAAAAGTATAATTCAAAACTATTATTACCATTATTTTGAATTCTGTACATGCTGCTCGAATGTCAGAAGCACACTGTTTTGGACTATTTGTGAAGCTGTTGCATGCTTTTCGGAAGCAAAAGCTTCTAAGCTTCTGCCTAATTTCCAGCTCTGAATAATAAATAGTATGGTGAATAATTTGTGTAGTCATCACATTACAGCAGCTTTGCTGTTAGAAAAACTGGTTGAACAAACTCAGATGGTAAAATTGTCAGTAAGTAATGAAAGGTGAAATTGTCTGTAAGTACTATTAAAGCTACATGTATCTGCTTATTTAAACAAACATTTCATTTGCTCTTGTAATTTTCATACACGTTTAGATTGGACGGGCTTTTATTAATAAATTAACTGGATTACACAGTTGCAAGTTTAAATAAAAAGTCCACTGTATAATGCATGATTCTCTGTATTTATATTAACTAGTTTGTATAACGCTACTAGTTTGTAAAATGCTAACAAAAAGCAGTTTGCTGCTGTCACCAGTTTATTGTGTTTATTATATGTTGACTTGAAGAAGTGTGTTTTAGCAGTATACTTGTTTGACATTTGTCCTCCGTCCTGTCTAGAAACTGTTTAGGATATACTGTAACTTAAATTATCTGGCATGCATGTAGGTGTACCAAATGTTATAATTTATTACCTTTCATGCTTGATTGCATATATAAATTAAAAGGAAAGTTTTTGTCAATATTCTTTGTACAATAACTAAAGAGAAGTTAAGCACCATCAGAACATTATTTTTTTAACGTAAGCAGTTTCTTTTTAATGAGCTTTGCACCAGTAAAGACAGCTTTTTGCCACAGTGCAAGATTCAAATTTTAATTTATAGCAGGAATGGAAATATTTCAAATATTTAGTTGATGCATATTATGCTAATCAATTAATCTTTTGACATCGTCTGTGTGTAAATAGGGTGAGGTCCAGTGGCATCCAGTATCTGATAGTAAATCAGTGTGCTGTAATGGCTAAGAAAAAAGAAAGAAATATAATGATAGTGTATCAAATTGTTCGACAGACTTGTTATAGCAGTGTCGACTGGATAGTATATCAAATGGTTTGATAGGCTTGTTATAGCAGTGTCGAATGGATAGTGTATCAAATGGTTTGACAGGCTTGTTATAGCACTGTTGACTGGATAGTGTATCAAATGGTTGGACAGGCTTGTTATAGCACTGTTGACTGGATAGTGTATCAAGTGGTTGGACAGGCTTGTTATAGCACTGTTGACTGGATAGTGTATCAAATTGTTTGACAGGCTTGTTATAGCACTGTTGACTGGATAGTGTATCAAATGGTTTGACAGGCTTGTTATAGCAGTGTTGACTGAAATGTGATTACTCATATCCAGACAAAGTAGGGTGGTGCTTAACTTTGTTTTATGTGTATGTTTAATTTGTCTCCCATTGTCTGTTAAAGAATTAAAAAAAATAGTTCTATTTTCATTCTTTATCTCATATTTTATTTTACAGGGGTGCATAAAGTACCCTGTACGTTTGCTAGATGGAATTGAAAATCCTGACAAAAGCATTAACAATAATTACCACCAATATGACAGGGGACTTTCTTTTTCTGACAGTATGTTCTTTTTCTTTAACCGTTATTACTCCAACTGAAAATAATTATTTTATATAAATATCACTATACAAGTGAACATAAGTTACAATACAAAAGAGATCTCTGGTTGTTTTGGTTACATTTGATGATTGTTTGAAGTTAACTATTATAGCACTATTAAATATTGTGTGGGCAGACTAATAATTGAGATTCTGGACGATTCGTCATTTACGGTAGCCTAACAGCATATTTTACATTTCTACATTCCTGCTTTGTGAGATACAATTGTGTCTTTTCGTTTTAGAAGTAATTGTTATTTAATATAGTTGGGATTATATGTAAACAGTTGCTGTCATTAAGAAAATGGACTCTTTATTGATAGTTGCACCTGGGAATATACATTTGTTCAAAATACTTGCATAACACTAAACATATTATTAACAAATTTACTGCTTTACACGTTTGTGGTACAGATATAAAATAATGATATTCTTTTTACACGGCCTTTTAAAAAGTTATTTACATATATATGCATGTTGTACAGATGTTCAAGAAAACGTTGTACCGCTGTCCAATATAGAGGTTTGTTGAGCATGCATACAAACAAAACTATTAAGGGATTATTATGTAATATTACTGTACATATTTGTATAGCGTCCTTCAGATATTGGAATGTCATTAAATTTTATCTTTAAAATTCCGGCCAGAAATGTCCTCTAAAGATAGTAAATAATATGATAAAATCTATTTGATATTATTGTCACTGTGTTCTGGAAATTTCCTTGAATTTTATTTGCCTTTAAATGTGAAAACCCTATAGATACTTAAGTGTGTTGTTCATTTTTAGGTGTTCGGTATGTGAATCTGCGGATGTATATCCTTACCCATTAAACAGTGGTGGTTAATAATGCATAAAACTATCCATCTTGGAAAAACAAAATAATAAATGATGTACAAAATATAATGTAATTAAAAGTTTTTGAAAAAATCGTTTGCTTTTTCTTTTTGCCATAGATTTTAAAACAAAGTTGTGGAAAAGATTGGATACGGGCGGTAACATAAGCCAATTTATTTAACCCATAGTTGGCCCGGTTGACTCAAGAAAAAAACATTCTTAAATTTATCCAGGAAATTTTAGCTGGGCTTGTCTTTTTCGTTACTTTGATTCTGTTAACTAGTAGGGTTTTTTGTTGTGTATAAAAATCACTTTTTCAACGTCATTAATCAGAACGTTATGTTAGCCATTTTGGTTGTCATATATATAAAATATAAAAATATACTGAAATCACTCATGTAGATTATTCTATCGGCATATACAGGGCGACCAACATGAAGGGATTTTTTTAATGGAATTTCCTAAATTTAGGTAAACGCACTTTTTCAAAATGTTAATATAAAGCGCGAACACACTTTTTCAAAATTTTAATATAAAGTGCGAATGAACGTTTTCAAAATCTTATATAAATTTTACAAATAAACCATATGATTCATAATAATATACATGTATTAATAAATGTTACATGTCACTAAATATTTTTTTTTAAATCAACACACAAATTATGTGCACGCCATTATCAACACTAAACAAAATAGTAATACCCTATATATTTGCACTTCACATCACGTTTAAATATAAGTGTACATATGTATCGGTGATCACTAGCCCAACTAATAAAATCCTTTGCCTACAGTAATTTGGTAGCCCAATAGTAAAAAGCACTAGCTAGCTAGAAACACTGAATGTCATGTATTTTATAATCTAGATATACTTTCATGCATATTTCAAATTATGTTTAAATAAACTTCAAACTTCTACAAAGAAAACAAATCACAATACTTGTAAATAACATACAAGTATATATATATATATGTAAAATGTTTTACATTTGACTTATCTCTTTACCACTACTAGCATCAAGCTTAGAAAATAAACAAACTTAATTTCTATTCTGTTACAAAATCATCAAAATTGGTCTGCTTTCTGATTCTTTCTTTTCTCAGTGCAGTCTGTTGGAAGATGGTGGTCCATGACAGTGTGCTGGAGGTAGCAAAAAATGCTTTATACTGTGTTCCCTAAAAATATAACAATATTCAATACATTAATAATTAAAATAGAAAACTTTACTTTAATCATAACAAAATAATTAAAATAGCATAAAAATTATTTTTAAAAATTATTTAATATTTTTCGAAATTAAAAAAAGTTCTATTTTTTTTATATCTGTATTCCTGTTTAGATTAGTTCCTTATTGTTTAAATGACAATAATAGCCTACTACTTCTAAATATTATTTTAAAATAAGATGGACGCTCCCATTTTGTAAAAAGTCCCGTTGGCGTCTCAGTAACCCAACTACCTGCAGAAATATGGACTTACCCCGCCATGTTGCTTTGTAAAGAAAATGTCTTTGAGATTTTTCCATGTGTTTGTATGGGCAAGATTTTTATCTATTACTTAATATATAATAATAATGAAATTTTAAACAATGTGTTCCAATTTGCCAAGGGATACGTATAAAACAAATTTATAATAATTAATTTTAAAAATATGTTAATTACAACTCATACCTGAACATTGTTTGATGCCTTGCAAGCGAAAGCCAGTATCACGGTGCAGAAAACATCACAACTATGCATAAAAAGTCGCTAATCTCACAAAATCAGCATGTTCTCTTCTTTTTCTTTCATAGCCTTTAGCCCTTGCCTTGAGCCATCATGGGGTAAGTTTAAACATGGCCATCGAGCCGATGCCAGTCCTATACGCACATCTACCATCGTGGTGTATGAATGTCGAAATGTCTACGAAAAAGAATTTTTCATATCATGGCTTCAGTTTCCTTTTTTTGTTAAACGATTTTCATTGATCAACTGACGAGATAACGAATAGGAATTTGCGTTTATTAAAGGTGCATAACTATTATAGAAAATAACTATTCGCGGGAAAATTAGATTTCCTATTTCTTTTCGGTAATTTAATTGAAAATGGTTGGTTAGAGATTTTTTGGGTATGGAATTTGAAAAACAATTCCGAAATTGCTGGTATTTGTTAAAAATTCCGGAGTTTTCGGAAAATTCCGGAAAGTTGGTCGCCCTGCATATATGTAAAAAAAATAAAAAAATAAATAAAAGATAACGTTATTATAAGGAAATGACTATATGCATTCTGAAGAAGCAATGTACACGTTATCTTTTAATGAAAATGTAACGTGGTTAAAATATTCTTACCGTTAACAAATACTGGCTGTCGGTCAAGTTCGGGAGGAGGGTCAGTTATTAAATTATGTATGCGCATGCGTCAGGATGACTGGTCGATGTTTCTAGCTGTCATAAATTATAATTTTTAACTATTTAAATGTGTTATTTTAAACCACTAATTAATACTGAACGTTGGTTAACTGTAAAAATAGTATTCAAAATGTTCAGTACGTTAGAAACTTTTGAAAATGAATCGAGGTAAATGTGTGAAAAATGGATATTTTATATTGTCAGCAATATGGACGCCTACATCAAGCAGACGAAGACCCAACCAATAATTAATAAATGAATGTGCTCTAGTGGTGTACTTAAAGAAAACAAACATAATAAATATCAGTCCCTCCTGAATTCCGCAGAAAAAGTTGCAGAATTTGCTTCCCTGTGCAGAATTCTCGTACGTCCGCGGAAAATCAATTTTCATGCAGAAAACTTGTAGAATGGGTCATTTTAAACTGGATTTTTTAAAAATCACTTCATAACGTAACATTTTGGAAAAAATAAATTGAAGCATGAAGTAAGAAAGTTGTTTCTAACGTAAGTTGTAGATAACGTATTAAATGTAAACTTTATTCCGTAACCTTCAATTGTTTCTGTCAACGTAGAACAAATTGAACAAGCAACTCGTGACACATTCAGGAGGGTAAGGGTTCCCGCTAGACTGGTTTTTGTGTGATAATTTATAAACTTTATGTGATGGAAGACGATGACAACTAGACGGATAATACGCGAACGCTCGCTCTTCCGAACAGATTATGGGTTACGGCATGCCGTTGTCACAGTTTCCCTGTGGATATACGGCAGTGAAACATATTGAAAGTCACATAAACAAAAATCTCAGCTTATTACGCCCAACCGAAGGATGAAAATACTAGTCCATACATTATGCTATTGTTGCAAATGAATTGACCTCAAAGACTGACATATTCAAGGAAGAAACGTTCCAACTGACCTTTAAATCAAATAAATGTTTTAACTCATCTCACAAATGTCCAAAACTGTCAGCAACGTCTGTGAAGTTAGCAGGGCCAGATTTAGAACTTGGGGTTCCCCTCAACTTAGAAATTAAATTGCATGCTAAATTTAAAAAAACGAATGATAAACCCCTGTATTTTTATTTTGTGATGCCCACACACATTGTTAATTCATTTAAATAATTTTAGCCCTTGTGGACATGAAGATGTTACACAGGAGCTCAGTGATATGTTTCCAAACGTTGTGAAACATTTGAGAGACATACATCGATATTATAGCGCTACATCTCTTGGATATTAGCCGATGGTATTCAACTGATAATGTTGCTGCCATGCCCTACAATTCAACTGTAAAGCGTTTCTCAGCTCTTGGGTATAAACTCTTCCATGAACGCGTTCTTCATTTCATTTTAAGTGTGATGGTCAAGTGGCCAGTCATGTTAAATAGAACGGACAGTTCTGTACACAAGATGCAAAAATAACGTCCGTTTTCAGCTGATTTATGACTATAAAGAGGCGATGATGATGAGATGACAGAAGGTCGGTACCTCAGAAGAATTAAGGCTTTCAGGGTGGAACTCTAGAACCCAGAACGTTAGGCGTGCAAGTGCGAGTCAAAGTTCTACCTCTTGCGCTTTCTCTCTTCCCGCTTTATATAAAAAAAAGTAGACCTATAAGTCTGTTTGCGCTACCTGGAACATGGTTTTTGACGAATAAAAACTAAAATATATAACTTACCTCATTAATGTTGATGTTTTTAGAAATAAAAGTTCAATTTTTTTTATCTGGATTGATATGTTCGTTGGTTCTGCCGAGTAAATGACGAACCTGTAGAATTCATAGTAGAATACGATCAATAAACTATTTTGTTAATGGAAATTTTATCTAAAAGAAGTGCTAATATTTACTTGACATACTTTCTGCGAAACTGCAAAATGATAACTATCATCACTAAAAAAACTTGTCGCGGCTCCATCTGACATCTTTTCTATTAGTAATCCATTGCTAAATTGCTGACAAAACCTCTTTAACATGAAAATACTACTAAAGAGATGAGATAGCTGCAGTCACCCATATCGGAAAATTAGATGTCTGATAACTCATTTCTGTAATGTCACCACAGTACAATGAATGGATAACTTAATTTCATTTCTAAAAAAAAATAATAAAGTAATTGATAAAGCAATTCTATTTTTATTTCAAGTTTATTTCAGTTTTAGAGAAAAAGATCTGTAGACTTAAACAAAATTTAACCCTAAAGGATTACTGAGAAACACTGAAAAATATGAATTAGTCCTAATATACATGTATTATTAAAAGCAATTCAGAAAATATTAACATATTTCACAAGCATGTCTTTCTAGCCAAGTGTTAAATGAGTGATATCCAATGAACACAAATATCTCTTTGACATTTCCTAACTGTGAATAATGAATTAAAAACAATTGGTTAAACGTTTTAATATATTTTAGACTATAACACCCATCAATACTAGGCAATACATTAAAAAAAAAATGTTTGCTTAATTAAAATATTCATTTTAGTGCATCCATTGTGTTTCTGCAATTATTGTAAGTAAGCACCAACTTGTATATATATTATATTAATGAACTCGGCCCAGGTTTTTATGAGCTATATTGGACTCGGAATGACGATGTGAGGAAGCATAGGGCACGAAAAGAGAACAGGCACGAATAGTAGACACGACCATGCGGCAGATTGCCATTACGTGGTGTTCATACCCTTTCCCTCCCTTCTTATTACGTGATTTTGAGCACCAGGAAGTACTACTCCTCAATTTCTAAGTGATGTGGAACACTGAAGTGGGGTAACTATCCATTTTAACATTCGGAACATTTCGGTAATATTCGTCGTATCTCGTCAATCAGTTTTGCTTTACTAAATAAATCTTTGCAAATCTGAAAAAAACATACAAATAATTACCTAATATCCTCATTTTTATATAGATATGTCTGACGTTTGCAGAAAATCAAACATGGCGGTCAATGCAACCACGCTTAGAATTTATACTGTCGGCTGTCGTTCAAATACAGAACTAATGGACATAGCAATCAAGGCAAAAAATAGGGCATTTGTTTTATTTCTAAAAATATCAAAATTAATGAGGTAAGTTATGTATTTTGTTTTTTATTCGTCAATGTCCATGTTCCAAGTAGCGTAAACAGACTGTAGCTGAATTATTAGCAATCAATTCCAAGTTCATTTAACAGACATATCATGCTGGTTTTCTAAATCCCTTTCTCTAAAATATAGCTCTATCACTATTTGAAAACTATACTGAGGACTGTCAAGTACTGAATTGCATAAAAAAAAAACGATAAATGCACGTCAAAACCACACAGGAATTGTATCAAAATTTGTGCTCAAATTTGATTTTAATTAAGTGTCCGTAATTACTGGCTTAGGGCCAATATGAGCTTCAATTTAGGACAGCTCTTCAAACTGAAGACGATTTAGTGTCGGAAATAGAATAAAAATGATTTTCGTTGATTAGGCTTATTTCTTTCATAGTAAACTGACAAGTAAATATCTTGTAAATATATATTTAATGACACTACCTAATTTAGAATTTATTTTTTTGGTCTCTCATTGATGTATAAGGTGGTGTTTAATTTTGAAATTAAAATAGCTATTTTAGCAAACAGGTGATTTTCACACTTTATTGGAACATACTACCACATACTGATCGACATGTGCCAATTTCATTTACCCTTAAGCAAACTTTTAATGTAAAGCTACAAGATAACGGAGTATTTTGAATTTCAGCATAAATTATTAATTATGACCAGCATATGTAGTGAATATAAATGCAATATAAGTACATTAGAAATTTACCCATTCTTGCAACCACTTAAAGGTGCTATATCATAGTTAAATGTGATCATCTGTTTGTGATAAATTCTCCAATAAAAATGTATTTTCTAATATATAAAATTAGTTTCTAATAATCATTTACGTGCATATAACTGAAGTTGTAGTCTTTAAATTTTAAAGCAAAAGTTAATAAAACATGTTTTGCAATAGCTGCTACTTGGTAAGATCCT
This sequence comes from Symmetromphalus regularis, assembly GCA_032355785.1. Classification (NCBI taxonomy): domain Eukaryota; kingdom Metazoa; phylum Mollusca; class Gastropoda; order Neomphalida; family Neomphalidae; genus Symmetromphalus; species Symmetromphalus regularis. The sequence continues at coordinate 13,065 of JAULBS010100681.1, forward strand.
TAGGTTTTTGGTGTGGCTGGGTGGGCTACCGAGCATAAGTCAGCATCTGTGCATAGAAAAGTCTCAATTCAGGACAATGACAGAACAAGTAACGTCTTGAATAGCAGTCATTCTCATAGACGGCATCTTTTGCGAGCAGCTTCCGTCCGATTTGCAGGTTCATCCACCAGCTCGCCATCTTCGGGATAATTGTTTTCCATTCTTTCACAGGTAGCAACCATTTGTTCCATGAAAACTGCATTCTCTTGTTGTTTTTGTGGTCACTCTTGCTTTTGATCATATGCCTTTCTGGACATTTGCAGACTAATGCGTCGTCTTCGTCGCCACTGCTGCTGCTACTAACTTTGCTCGATTAACCCGATGCATCTTCTTTGTTCAAGATAGAATGCAACAAAACAAAAATGTAAGACCAATAAAACACGTCTGCTCTCAAGGACAGTCATAAAGCAAATTAAGTGAAAACCACAAACCCAGTTATTTAAACCCTCGAGTTATCCAAAATAAAATGTTGGATACACTATTTGAGCTGATGATGACACTCATTTGGGTTGCAGAAGGAGCACTATAGAAACCCATCTGGTTTTGGTGGTCCTCTTGCCTGGCATGGGGTATAACCAGGTTCAGCTCTGGTATAAAGTCACACATGACTGTGAAACAACCTTTCAGTTTGTCCTATTGTGGAAGAGAAAGGAATTTTTCTTTCCTCGATTGTTTCACAGATTTAGTTTCATCACACCACCACCACTGTCGTACGTCCTCGCCAGGAATGTTCTTGTCCATACATAAATATAGGCTCCAAGATGATACATTAATATGTCGTCTTTCCCTTGGATTAATGCTTTAATTTGGTCAATTTGGCTTTTACAGGTACACAACTTAATTCACTCGTTTAGACTAAAAACAATACCTCGCTTGGTGGGGAATGTTCTCCTCTTATCACTGCCATATTTCCGGATGTGGGTCAAAAGTTCTTTCTTCAACAGTTCCAGCTGACATCTCGTTTCAACACTCGTCGAGCAGGCCATATCAAATGAACGTAGATCTGATTTGTAGTCTTTTCGAGCAAGCAAATGAAATTGATAAGAAAAAATACCCTTTTTATACTCCTGGAGGCTGTTCTAAGTAGGATGGTCTGGGTCAGTAGAATGATGCCAGGTCAGTAGAACGTTGGACGGGTCAGTAGGATGATGCCAGGTTAGTAGGATGATGCAGGTCAGTAGAATGATGCCAGGTCAGTTGAATGATGCCAGGTCAGTAGAATAAGGACGTGTCAGTAGAATAAGGACGTGTCAGTAGGATGGTGCCATGTCAGTAGGATGATGCCATGTCAGTAGGATGATGCCAGGTCAGTAGAATGATGCCAGGTCAGTAGAATTATGCCAGGTCGGTAGAATGATGCCAAGTTATTAGAGTGATGCCAGGTCAGTAGAATGAGGACTGGTCAGTAGGATGATGCCAGGTCAGTAGGATGATGCCAAGTCAGTAGGATGATGCCAGGTCAGTAGGATGTTGCCAGGTCAGTAGAATGATGCCAGGCCAGTAGGATGATGCCAGGTCAGTATGATGATGCCAGGCCAGTAGATTGATTCCAGGCCAGTAGGATGATGCCAGGTCAGTAGGATGATGCCAGGCCAGTAGATTGATTCCAGGCCATTAGGATGATGCCAGGTCAGTAGAATGATGCCAGGCCAGTAGATTGATTCCAGGCCAGTAGGATGATGCCAGGTCAGTAGAATGATGCCAGGCCAGTAGGATGATGCCAGGCCAGTAGGATGATGCCAGGCCAGTAGATTGATTCCAGGCCAGTAGGATGATTCCAGGCCAGTAGGATGATGCCAGGTCAGTAGGATAATGCCAAGCCAGTAGAACGATGCCAGGTCAGTGGTATGATGCCAGGTCAGTAGAATGATGCCAGGTCAGTGGTATGATGCCAGGTCAGTAGGATGATGCCAGGTCAGTAGAATGATGCCAGGCCAGTAGGATGATGCCTGGTCAGTAGGATGATGCCAGGCCAGTAGATTGATTCCAGGCCAGTAGAATGATGCCAGGTCAGTGTTATGATGCCAGGTCAGTAGGATGATGCCAGGTCAGTAGAATAATACCAGGTCAGTAGGATGATGCCAGGTCAGTAGGATGATTCTAGGTCAGTAGAATGATACCAGGTTAGTAGGATGATGCCAGGTTAGTAGGATGATCCCAGGCCAGTAGAATGAGGACGTGTCAGTAGGATGATGCCAGGTCAGTAGAATGATGCCAGGCCAATAGAATGAGGACGTGTCAGTATGATGATGCCAGGTCAGTAGGATGATGCCAGGTCAGTAGGATGATGCCAGGTCATTAGGATGATGCCAGGTCAGTAGGATGATGCCAGGTCAGTAGGATGATTCCAGGCCAGTAGGATGATGCCAAGCCAGTAGAACGATGCCAGGTCAGTGGTATGATGCCAGGTCAGTAGAATGATGCCAGGTCAGTGGTATGCTGCCAGGTCTGTAGGATGATGCCAGGTCAGTAGGACGCAAATGTGGTACGATATAGTGTAATAGATATTTTCTTTTAGTACATGTCTAACATTTATATTTTTAAATTGTTTACTGGCTTGATTTTTCACAATAAAGTGTTGTAGTTTACAGCTTAGTGAAATGGACTGTGTGAATTGAGGTTTATTTTCTTTAAGAAACTACCCCGCACCTCCACCCCCCCCACCCCCCAGTTATGCTGAGTTTTTAAAAACTCATTTCAATTAAATTATGTAACACCAAGATGTATCTATTATTTTAATAATAACACTGTAGGTGGTGCTTACGGTTTGCACGGCTGTATATATAAAACATCGATACATTGAAGAAAGCAAATCCATTTGCATCAACCGATGGAACGAAATATATTTTAAGTTATCTTTAAAGGATGATATAAATGTAATTTACTACACATAATGATGTAATAGTATTGCTGTAATTATTTATATAATTTGTATTGTTATTACTTATAAAACCACCAACTCTGTCGTACGTCCTCGCCAGGAATGTTCTTGTCCATACATAAATATAGGCTCCAAGATGATACATTAATATGTCGTC
>JAULBS010100692.1:0-16141 GCA_032355785.1 Symmetromphalus regularis
ATCATTACTTTGTTAATTAACATTAATCAAATTAATTACCTATAAATACAATCTAATTGCAACTAATGTATTCTTGTGGTCTTTGTCTTAAGCTTTCCATTGGTTCCTAGGTTTTTTATATAGCACAAGAATTAAAGAATTTATGACTAAATTTATCAAATATTTTTACTGGTTTCCATTGTAAAATGTGCCCAAAGTTTGGTATTTTTGTCAGTTTAAAAACATAATTTCTTAATATTTATCACACAAAGATGAATTTGGTACCATATTAATATTCATTTTTAAGACCTTTTCAATGATGTTAACAAAACTGGAATCCCTTAAATAAAAAATTGTGTCACATACCTAATTACATACATGTATATTGTTTTATAACTTATAAACACAATTAAAAAAGAATGTAGTGAAATCTTTATTATGAAAATCTAGTTCATTATTTACAGAGAATCTCTATTAAGCAGCCAGTATAAACAAATATTTTTAAAATCTGAATGTTTTAAAATTAAAAAAACTAAACTTAATAAATTTAATGCTTTTTTAAAACTGGTTCCAATCTTGTGGTTTAAATCTGACAGAATTATTACATTTATGTAGTGACATTTTCTCGTTAATTTCTTGATTGTGTTAATTTTATGATTTTCACCAGCATCTTTTGCTTCATTGTGCACTAAATATTTAATGTTTTTGGTGTATTTGTCTAGATACACACATTGTATTTTGTTTTTAATGCACTTAAATAGGTCTGCATGGGGGTGGAAATTTGTTGTTTTAGGTGCACAGCAATTATTAGTATTGTCTTTGATAACCTTAGAATAAGGAGGACATTAGGACATTTGCCTTAATACCTTGTGGAAAAAGTATGCTTGGTTGTTTAGTTTTGTTCATTATAGATGCTGTAACTATGTTACGTAACAGCCAGCACTGGTAGCAGGGTTCAAATGACTTACAAAATAGCACACACACAATCATAACTCTTTTAGATATTAATTTGTAAAGTTGTAAATGTTTATGTTTGTCAATGACCCATTACATAATTGGTAACACCTATACATTTGATTTAGTATAATTATCTTGTCTCTTACAGCATCCAGACAGTGATGACGACTCTTCTACTGACCATTCCAGTGGAGCTGGGACACCAGCCGAACTCAACTCCAACATACCCTACATTGACATCCGCAACAGTGACAACATCGAGTCCATGTCGGAGCAACTCATCAACATGACAGAGTCACTGGAAGACCCCGACATACCTCCAGTCCTGCCTCCGAGAAAGTCCAGACAAAATATGACAGAACTAAACCTTACTCCACCCCCTAGACCTCCTAAACCAAGAGATAAAGAAAATGAGCTGATTAAATTTGATTCAAGTGAATCGGAACCCGATCCTGACATATTTGATCCACTGAAGCAGACGGGTGTGGAGTTAAGACAGAAATCACAAATACCGTTGAGCAGCAAGCCAGGTCAACACTCTGGCCTCGAGAGGGTGATGAGTAACAGAGCTTCAGTGATTAACAGGACCCCAGCGTTCAGGAGACCGAATGAAGAAAGCCCCAAACGCTTGATTTGTCGTCCAGATCACGAGTCATCACCCGAAAGCATTGCTGATGAACCGTCTCCAACGTTTGACCCTCTGGCGGGATTTGATAAATCATTATATTCTAAACCTACTCCAATTCAAGCTACAAACATTGAGATGATGAATCAGGATTCAGATTCCTTACTGCAAGACTGGACTCTGAGTCATCTAGCAGGAGCTAGGAAGAGTCCAGTGACTGTTCCCCCAACCCGTCCCTCTCCCCCACTCCACTGTGGTAAAGTGTCACCTATACCTGGTGTGGCATTGCGTACCAGACCTGTACCAAATACCGGATCACTCGATTACAGAATGGCACCAAATACCGGATCATTGGATTTCAGACCTGTGCCAAAACCTCGAAATTCTGTAGGAAGCAAATTTGAGTCTTCTTTTTTGTTCCAAACATCTTCCAACAAAACAAATGCCTCTCCTTCCCAAAACCATGGTACATCTCCACAGTTAGGCACCTCTAACCAGACTGTATTGAAAAACGATCCATTTGGGGCTATTCTTCAACCAACCTATCGCACGTCAAAGTTTGCCGACTCTAAGCTTGCTGCCCCAGAATCTGCTGGTCATACTAGACAGAAAAGTGACCCATTTGAAGATTTAATGGGACTAACTCTGAGCACTCCCATTTCAAAACCAACAGTTACTGCTTCAAAACCAACATTTTCTACTGTTTCTGCTCCAAAAACTACTTGGCAAACATTTGATTGACTTGGGTTAACTACATGGTATTTGTTGACTTAATTTATTGTTTTGTTTTGGTATGGGTGTCCTGGTTGGAAGAATGTGTGTGTGTGTGATAAGCAAATGCTCAAAAACTGCAGTTTTACATCAATTATAATTGTAATTAGGTGGACAAAAATTAAAAATTGATTAAGCAGTCAGATTGATATCGGACATTGAGATTTCTACACCCAAAAATATTTGGAAACTTTGTTCTTAAGCACAGCATTAGTCCAATTACAATAACTCGAGTTAATATTTTTTATTATTTGAAAAAGATATATATACTTACATAAAAACAGTAAAAGGTTAAGGTGTCAGACTCATGGCTGGTAGGTACTGAGATCAAATCTCAGTCGAGGCATGGGATTTTTAATCTTGATACCGGCTCCAACCAAGAATGAGTGTTAGACAAGGCTCATTGAGTAGGTTTATAAAAGGCTGTGGTGTGTTCTATCCTATCTGTGAAAGTGAATATATAAGATCCCTTGCTGGTAATTGGAAAGAGTAACCTATGTGGCAGTAGCTATGATCGTCTAAAGACCATGAGTGGCAAAATACCATATGTCTGACAGCTAATAGCCACTGAATAAACAGTGTGCCAGGGTGTCGTTAAACAAACAGTCCTTTCGTTTGAACACACCTTTGATTTTTATTTGATGCTTCATAGGTGGTCTACTTTACATTCCTTTGTCCTTACGCACTACCCATCCAAGATGTGAATGTTACAGTGTGTGTTGTTTTTAGCTTGTTATGTGTTTTGTCGTAATGTTACTTGATAATCTGAAAAAAATACTCATTTTATTTTCAGCTGAACTGACTTTAGTCACACAGTTGAGTGTATCATGATCAATTGTATTTATATTATAAACCATTTGTGTTATCTTTAGTGTTACGAACCATTGTATTTGTATTTCTTTGTATTAGGTCTATCATGAGACAACACTTTTATATTTGTTATCTTTGTGCATTTATAATCACATGAAGATTTTCATCTCTAAGCAGAGGTGTGGTGAGAACTATTTTTTAATTGTTTTTCGAGTGGGATGTAACCTAAGACAGGGGTGGTTCCAGCAATTGTGAATAGGAGGGGTGCAACTTTGGAGGGACTTGTAATTGCTGCGTTGGCCTGTACTTGCACTTAGGGTTTTTACAAGAAAAAATTTCATTGCCCAAAAACTATGGGGGTGTGCACTGGGTGCACACCCTCCCCCCCATGGAACCGCCCCTGTAAGAAGTAGAGTTTTTTCTTTGCCTGTGAGCATGTCATTGGATTGATCCCCTTCAGTGAAACCATTTGAACTCTTTCTAGTTCTAATCAGTGATCCATAATGTGTAAGGTAGATTATGATATGTGCTGTCCTTTCAGAGGGAAAGTTCACATAAAAGATCTCTTGCTGCTAACCAGAAAGAGTAGCCTGTGTTGTGGTAGCATAGGTTTCCTCTGAAGTCCATAAGTTGCAAATACTATCTTTGACATCTAATAGCCAATGAATAAGCAATATGATGTGTTGTTAAATAAATAAAAGTAAAGTTTGTTTTATTTAACGACGTCTCTAGAGCACATTGATTATTATCTTATCATCGGCTATTGGACTTCAATCATATGGTCATTCTGATATATGTTTTAGAGGAAACCCGCTGCTGCCAAATTGGCTACTCTTTTTGATAAGCAGCAAGGGGTCTTTTATATGTACTGTCCCACAGACAGGACAGCACATACCACGGCCTTTGATGAACCAGTTGTGGCTTACTGATTGGAACGGAAGATAGCCCAAACAGCAAATGGGTCCATGTTAAATAAATAATCCTTTCCTTTAAACTTATTTTCTTAAAAATCAATGAAGAATAATTAATTTGCAATGACATGTCTTTAGAGATGTTTAATCTTTTAACGAGTCACTGTAAGAGAACATGCTGGTAGGCTTATTGTATAAAGTAAATGTTTTTGAAATATTGTCAAATATTGGGGTGGGGAGTGGACAAATAATGCTGTGTCTGTTTCAACGAAGTCCATGGATTCAGTGCTAGATTTACTAAGGCCCCACAACAATCTCTGCAGGGGCCTCACAAAAATCAATTCTTTCTTTTTTTTTGCTTGTAAAGTTTTATGTAACTTTTGTGTGTACTTGTTTTTAACAAGCAGGCCTCCAATCTTTATACAGACAAAATCTGGAAACATTTGCATGGATGGGACACATTGCTGACTCAGTTTGTTTTATGTTTTGATGTGGAGTTATTGACATTTGTCAACATTCTCTTACTCTTACAAACAGTATTCTAGGGTAGGAGGTGAGAGGGTCTCAGATTTTGTATGAAAATAAAAATGTTGATATCAACATGCACAAAATACTAGTACTTAAAAACCTGCTGACCTCTTAAATATGAATGTTATCAGTGTATCAAACATCCTACAACTTTACCTTCCTCAGTGGAAACAGGTTTTCTATTCCAATGAGTGTTCCACTACTGATATATCAAAGACTATGGTAATTGCTGTCTCATCTGGGGAAGTGCTTAAAATGGATCCCTGGCAGCTAGCTGAAAAAAGATATTGTTTGCTGGCAGCATGTTTGTTCCAGCTGTAGATGTCATAATTACTGTTTTGACACTTAATAGATGGTGACAAAATAGTGTTACAAACATTCCATTTGTTTTTTAAGTACATGTAAGAGAAAGTGATGATTGGAATGAATTATTGCTGTAAATGGTGCTCGGCTTATTTTCACTGTTTGCATAGATGTTTGCGGCTTTCAATCTAAAGAATACATCTAGCTTTAAATGTTTTTCTTGCTTATAATGTATTATTGTTTTACTAGTGATATTTAGATTGGTTTGTGTCTATGTTCTGGTATTAGAAGAATTATTACATAATGAGAATATATTTGGTTTTCATTAGTCAAAAACCAATCACATAACCGCCTGTAATTTGTGATATTTGTGTCACTGGTCCATCAAAAGTGATATTGACCGTGTGATTATGTCATGTTCAAAGTTCATCATAATTCGTCACAGGTTTCTATCATCTTTGTTTTATAACATTATAAAGATGACGTCATTAGTTTCGGCGTATGTATAAATCGTCCAGAAAGCGCCACAGTTTGAATTTACTTAACTAATTAATCAGCATTATGTAATAAAATAGTTACTGACTGCTCATTCAGGCTACGTGTCAGTTTCTTCGGTCCATAAAACATGATGTTGCCCTCATGAGTGGTCAACAAATGATAAATATTGTCCTTAGACAACTGAGGTGTGCGAGGTTTCTACCGGAGTATAAAATGGGTAAAACTGCACACAGTAGTACCATTACAGACCTGCCTTCCATTCCGGTTTCTCATAATGGTTCCGAACAGTCACCCCAAATTACGGCGATACAGTCAAACTTCCGGTGGCTGGCAGAGTTGTCTAGATTTTTATTTATTTATTTTATCGCTAAAGTTGTCAAAGTTCATTTCCACCGAGAGCATTTGCATAACTTTAATATCGGACATGGTAGGCGTGATCTCTACAAGAGGTTCATGACGTCCTAACGGCTATTTAATTCCTACTACTAGTACTTGTTAATTTTTATTGAAAACTTTACTTTCTTTGTCTTACTAAATGGTTTCATGACATTCATTGAAATTACTAAATGAGACCCCATACTGTTTTATATTACAAAGTGTATTTTCACTTCTACTTGTATAAAAGCAAGTGATTTATGATTTTAAACTTTAATATGTAAAAGTATTACATAGGGAATAAGCTTAGTATTTTATTTATTATCCCACAAATAATTTTTATAAATAAACTTGTTTCAAGAGACATAAAACAAACCAGCTAACAAAGAATGCATTCATGACAGTTTAACTGTGGTAATATTGGTTGTCAGTTTCATTGTCAACAGTGCCTCTTTAGCCTAGTGACCAGTTTAGTAGCTCATGCAGTTAGTTGTCTGTTTCATTGTCAACAGTGCCTCTTTAGCCTAGTGACCAGTTTAGTAGCTCATGCAGTTAGTTGTCAGTTTCATTCTCCATTCTATTAAGCCTATGACAAAACAGTTGGTCAGATGATCAGAGGTCATCAACTCTAGACATGTAAACCAATACTGGCACAACTGTTTCATGGCTGTCTCTGTCACAAAGGTTTAAGAAATGATGATACTTTTATTGCATTTTACACTTGTGATTTAATCACTAATCATTTGTCAACACAAAAACAAGAAGAAAAGGATTTTAATTCTGCAATAATGCATTGCATCTTGTTATTTTAAAAACATTTGTATACCTGTCCTTAAAATAATTTATTTTTATTTCCAATCATATCTTCATATGAAAATAGACCAGTGTTTTTGTAGTACTTTTTAGGTTTTATTTGTTTTACGGGATGTTGGTTTAACATTCACAGCAATGTATTAATGTATAGACTGTGATTATTGTTATACAATACTAAGCATTTCCAAAGCACTTAGTAAAATGATTAACAAACACGTTATGCAAATGTTGGGTTGCAATTACGGACGAAAATCACTTCCTGGAGATGGAGGGCACAGAACACCACTCCCCGTCCAAAAAGTGGGGAGGTGTGCCCTCCCCCCACCCCACCCAGGGTTGACACCATTATAGAGCCCATGTGTATATTCGGAATAATTGCACTAAGACCACATGGTTGTTTTATTTATACAATAAAGAGTAATACTGCTAAAGATTATTATTTTGGCATTTTAATTTCAAATTTTTAAAGTAAAAAGTGTATGGGGTGGGGGGATAATTATATACTAATAGGAGTCTTGCCCATGCAAAAAATCTGGGCCTGTCCATCCCCTGATTTATGCCCATATGTATGATTTATGTACATCTCATAGTGATGTATTGTAATTTGTTTGTGATGATTCACATGTGAAACCAGACTTTCGTGAATGTTTTCTTTACTTAGGGCGTTTACTGAATTGCATAATGAACAAGCAGTTATTGGCACATTTGTATAGTATATTAAATAAATCAACGAAACCCATTTTAGTTACATAAGAAATCTTCTTATTATTACATATGTGCAGACTGAAATCTGTTATTTTTAATTCATGTTTCTTACTCTAGTACCAAGTTATTCCAGATGTTGATGAAATGTATTGAAAGAAGTAAAGGCATCAATGCGAAGACGAATGCTGTGCCGAAGTGTGCTTTTGCACAGGCTGTGATGAATGAAACTGTAAATAAAATTAATTATAGACTGTAAATAGAAAAACTGTTTGATTGTAAATAAAATGAGTATGTATTGTAAATATTGTACAGCATATGAAGCTTACAGTGGTGCTCTTGCAAGCTGTGATGGTTTCACAATGGAAGTCTGTAAATTTGAAATCTATGAAATGTGTACATTTAAAATCCACGTAACTTGTGAAATAAACACTTACATGACAAGAAATTCTGATTTTGTTTTACATATGGTTGTGCAAATAGTGACACTTGGCATTTGTTATATGAAAGGAATTTATGAACACTATGTTGAAGAGTAGAAACAGGTCATGGAAAAACAAACTGTGGAAAGATTGCACGACTATTGCAAGAAACTGGCCGTTATAAAAATGGTGAGGGAAATCTGCGAAATTATGAAAGTATTTAAAATAAAAGATTGGTTAATTTAAGCAAATATTTGAAGAACATCTCGTGTATGTATTCAACACGTAGACAATGACACAGAAAATACCACTGTAAAATATGAATTTTATTTATAAACAAGTACAAACATATTTTTAAATCATGATTCACAAGGTATCGTACCAGTTTATCTGGAATTAGAATGAGGTTTAATTCAAATGGCATTTTAATTACATGTATTATCGTGATCAATGACTAAGTAATCACTATTAAAAAGTGATGACATTTATAACAAACAAACAGATTTGTTTAAGAATATTTATAATAAAATCCCCACCATGTATTCTAAAAACTGGTTGATTCTAAAACCTTGTTTCTGAATGAAATCAAAGGCCGGGATATTGAGCGGGAATCAGATGGGATATACATTTATTTATTCAATTAAAAGCTGCCGTGGTAGTGCAGTAGTTAAGCTATCGGACTGATGGTTAGTAGGTGCTGAGATATAATCTCGGTTAATCTTGATTACAGTTCCAATCCAGAGTCTCCACTTGCACTGATCAGTCCACAACTGATTCATCAAAGGCCATGGTATGTGCTCTCCTGTCTGTGGGATTCCTTGCTACTAATTGGAAAGAGAAGCCTATGTGGTGGTAGCAGGTTTCATCTAAAGACCAAGAGTCACAAAATACCATATCTTTCACACCTAATATCTGCTGAATAAACAATGTGCTGGGGTGTCAAAAAAAAAAAAAATCTTTCACCAATTAAAAAACAATGTAAATAGAAATTTTCTGACAACATTCAGAGTGCACAAGGATAAAAATCTAGTGATTAAATGTTTATTTATAGTCTTTAATTATTCACATAAAATGATGGACATATATCCTGATTTGATAATAAAAATCTTGAACAAAACTTGCTGATAAAATCTAAAATAAAAATTTTAACAAATTACATGTAATATAATTATATACATATATAAAGATAGCGTACATAAACTCTTGATTACAAAATGTCTCTTAGCATTATTTTCTCTAAAAACTAATCTCATATGAAGAACACTAAATGTAAACTCATTTCAGGTTTAAAAGAAAAATCAAGTGCAAAGTTAAGTGAGAAAGGTTCTATTTAAAAAATTACGAACAATATTTTATTAATAATAAACATAAGCGCATGATACTTCCAATTTAATACTGTGTTACTTTTAATGAGAAATTTCGAAATTAATCAGAAGTAACTTTATTGTAATATTATTTTATGGACAGTTATATTTCAGCTTGCATTTGAACTTTAAATTTTCTAAATTTGATTTCTTTGTATTTTTAGGGTGGACCGAAAGTTAATTTACACTACTTTACACAGTTAAAAGTTGCAATATAACTTTTACCACTTTATTTAGTTGAAATATAACTTGATGAACACTTTATAAAGTTGAAATATAACTGTCAATAAAATAATATTACGGGAAAATAATGTTCAGTCGACACTGTATTTATGTGTAATAGAGATGGATAAAACAGAGAAACAAAAAATTATGAATCCTTGCAGTTTTGAAATGTGGTTAATGACCACCATAATAAGAGATAAACGATAAAATTACAGGAGTCTGGTTCACCCTCATCCCTCTCCCCAGAAAGGACCATCATGTACCACCCGCCGAAAAAAAATAAAAAAATATTTCCAGCTAACACTAGAAAACTAGAAAATAAACTTTCATCCCAAAATATAAATTAGTTAAAATTTCATTTCCATATTTAGTAGTACTTTTTACCAACAAAAGCATATTGGTTTTTAAAAATGTAAGAAGCATTGAGAAAAACAAATTTTAACATCTCCATCATAACTGATTAATTTCCTGATGAAGTGCATTTATGATGCTCAGTGTATAAATCCGAAAAAGTATGTATTAATCGATTTACTGAGTTGAGATACATATACAAAGCTGAAAATAGAAATACTGCCTTGCACTTTTCCCATGTAAACATTTCTGGAACACAGGTAACTAAGGGCGTTTCCAGCTGAAAGTATATTGGGGGTGGGTGGGGGCATAATGCACATGTATTTTTTTTACGTTGGTCCTTGGTAAAAACACGGTCAATTTATGTGAGTGATGGGTTGGTAAAAGAAATTATAAATTATAATTACCTTGGTACTGGGTCTGTGATCACCAGCAATAAATAGATTATGCGGTGGGGGGTCATTTTGGTATCAAAACCTTGGTAGGGGTGTCATGAGCATATTTTATAAAAGTAGATGGGGGGTTGAAAATTTACTTTTTTTTTTATATGGGTGTTACCCTAAAAAATTAAAGGCATTCTGCCACCCACCCCACCATCCCCATATATTTAACTGGAACAGCTCTAATTTCTTTTATGTTTTGATTAAAGGTTTGAAGCTGTTTCTGTTTGTCTAAAGATAATACAATTATCCTGCATTGTAAACACACTGCTGTTAACAACATTTAGTCTATTAAATGTCAACTATACAAAAATAATATCAAAGATTAGAACATTCAAAATGCATGGTGGCCATCTTGGATTATATAAAAGCAGTAAATGTACAAATTCCCATCCAGTGCCTATACTATGAAACATGATTTCATTAGAGGTACAGATTTTGAGAAATTGTTCATGGACATGATACACATCAACATCATCAGCTAGTACTATGTACAAGGTGTCAGCAATTATTATTTCTACAAGTACAGCACTATTAAAACAGTTATAACTGTGGACAAATCCTACTCCTTCTCAAACCAGGGTTCTCACACAACAGAGGTAATCATTTTACACAAATTTTCCTTTGAAATATAAATTTCATGTTTTTCTCATTTGTTAGAAGAATATTTAGCCTGACATCAATACTAACATGAAGTTTACCAATCTCGGATGAGTTGCTTGAACTTGACACTTCAAACAATCCTGTGCTGACACTTAATTACCATTGATAAACTATTTTAATGTGGCTGAGCGATGGCAATTTCAATAAAATAGCTTATTTCATAATATATGAATATTTTTGTGACAGAAGTAAAACATGACACAACTCAACTTTACAACAGCTACCATGTCACTGCTGACTGCTGCAGTATGTTTAGAGAACTGTGAATTCAAAATGTCCTGTCCACCTTCTTTAAAAAAAAAAATATTTTGCTGTGTTGTCAAATTGTTTTATGTTGCTCTTACTTTGTCCAGCATCATGTTTTTTTTATTTCTGTAGTTTGTGCAACTCATTCCAGATTGCAAAACAGCATATCAATACTGAGGAAAGGCTAATTATGATGGAAACAAAAAGGTTTTTGATTAGTCAAGTTTTTGCTTATTTGAATTATTTTCTACGTGTTTTGCCAAGTTTACTCCAGTTTTCCAAAACAGAAAGACATCTTTTTTTCTCAGATTTTCCAGAATGCATGGGACCCCTGACAAATATAAAACTATATTAAGATTTCTTTGTTATTCACCGAGGTTAAAATGCATAGTGCTCTCCTCGTAATCTTCTTGCCAGCCAAAGATCTTTAGGGAAAATAGTGACCCGCTTGGCATGTATTGCACACACGTTCGCATCTTCTAGCAGATGAACAAGATACGCTTCTGCCGCCTGCAAATAAAACCAAACACAATTAATGTAACAAGCATATTTTTTAAATAGCAAATATAGCAATACCAAAACAAACATCAAACAGCCCTGTATCTAGAGCAACCCATCAAAAGTATCTCCACAACATTTTCAGGTTTGGACTATAAACAAAACTTAATATATGATCAGTTTACTATTTGTTATATGGTTCTTTAATGACATCCCGTGAACAAAAAATAAATAGACTATTGGGGGTTCATTTTCAAGTTTTTTGAAATCAGTGCCATTGACTTTAAATACATTTATGTTCACAAAAAACTATTATTTTCAACAATATAATTTTTAAATAAATAAAAAATTACAACTGAAAATGTTCAATGGCAAAAAAAAGAAGAAGAAAGAAATAATCCATATATATATATATTACTGATAATTAATGAGTATTGGCCAGTAAAGTGGTGTAAACAATTTTTTTTTCCAGATTAAAATCACATAACTTGACTGATAATTGAACTAGTAGTAGTACTCTGACAACTTACTACGACAATGATAAGCTAAACAGCTCATACAAACCTCTTGTAAAGCCATGATTGCTCTTGCTTGCCACAACATGTGTGAGTGGGGACACACTATACTGCATACAACTTACTATGACAATGATAAGCTAAACAGCTCATACAAACCTCTTGTAAAGCCATGATGGCTCTTGCTTGCCACAACATGTGGGAGTGGGGACACACTATACTGCATACATCCTTAACCTGCAACATCAAACATATTCAATTTAGAGAGAAAACAAATTAAGTACAAATATTAACATTATTCACTGACACTTGTATCACAGTATAAATTTATACAAATGATTTATAGGATATGTGAATCAATCTTCTGCATTAAATAGACATGATTGCTCACAGCATCTAGTTTTTCTGTGCCCACCTTTCATTTTGTTTTATCCCACATACAGGTAAAAATCAGCAAAACTGCTCCCCACCTGTAATTTCTTACCTGGAATGATTTTAAGGTGAGATTGGATTGCTCTTCATCTATTTCCAAATGGAGCGGATTATGAATGCAATGAAATTAGCATTTTTTTTTAAACTGGTCCAATACGATTTTTAAACATCTGTTTTTAATAAGAGGAAATTATCTTTAGTTTTAATTCTGTGATTCTCAAAAACACACATGTATACAATGTCCAGACAGTTTTAAAATACCTTTCATTCAAACTGCTATGAAAACAACACAAAAATTATTTCCTCGGTGAAGTGGTAAGTAACATTAACCATGTTATCCTCACAAGTGGTCATAAAGCCTCATGTAATGAGTTATGCAAAAAGAAATGGGTTACATTGAAACAAAAAATAGTGTACTTCATAAATGGTTTGAGCAAACTTTAATTTCCCTAAGTTCTGTGGGTAGGTGGATGTATATCTATGTAGGTTTTGACAATTTTAATCAGCCAATGAGAATGTGTTTGTACAATGATGACCAAACAAACACAAAATGATACAAATGAATATGTACTTACAACTCTAGCAAAAGGTAACTTTCGCATCAATAAATCTGTTGATTTTTGAAACTTTCTGATTTCCATTAAAGCTTTTGTTCCTGGCCGATAGCGTCTCTGGCGTTTCCTTGGAGTTCTAGTTGGTGATTTCTTTTTACTTCCACGCCCTGTAAAAATACATTTCAAGTATTATGTGTATGCTTTTAATATTATTTGATACAATTTTTAATTTTAACAAAAGCAGAATAATATAGAAATATAATGGAATGGAATGCCCTTCTATATATATATATATATATATATATATATACTGTTCCACAAAGAGGTTACTACATCATAACATGTATTTTAAAAATGAGGCAAGCCCAACATTATACATGAATAAATTAATCAAAAAGAATTATCTGATAAAATTTTAATGTAAACTCAAATTAATTTTTAAGTTATGGGGTTCTGGGTGGATATTTTACCAGTAATTATATTCTGTACCAAGTATTTTTTGTGAATTTAATGTCTCTTGTGTAGTCTATTCTGATTACTCTAGTGTAGCCAGCATCAGGCAGACGAGACGCTTGCCTCATCTGGAATTTCCACAGATTTGTTTTATTTATACCATGACCTTTGATGAACCAGTTGTGGATCACTGGTTGGAACGGAATGATTGTTGATTGTAGGCATAGGCAGAGAATATAGGCTAAGGACGTAGGCTTATATACGGTGAGGTTGGGTGGGGGCGTGGTCTTGTAGCATATGATCATCAGTACCATGCATCGTAGTGGATCCAGAAAATCCATCAAATTTTTTTTTACTCTGAAAATTTAGGGCCCTCCTAGATCAGCCACTGTATCATGTTCATGTGGCACTACAAATGTTCAGAAAAGTGAATCCAATTGGGTTAGTGGCCACTGAAACACATTACGTCGTTAATTTACTTAACTATGTCTATGACAACTGTATGGTACGAAATGACTAACATCCGTCGAGACCATTTAGATTTCTTCCCTTATGAATGATGACTCGGGGATACAGTCGGAAATTTACCCATACAATGTTTCAAAGAAAACATTTCAACTAGACCACCACGACCATGTTACACTTTTAACTTTAAAATTATAAATAAACTATTTCAATTTTCAGTATACGATTAAAAACAACACCAGATTGACTAGGCCCGGCTCCAGGAGTAGTTTTCGATGGAGATCGTTGCTTACGGCTATGTTCGCCGTTAGGTTCAACTTGATTTGAACGCGGCATTTTGACAACAATCAGTGCAAACAATTTTAAACATCGCCAAAACTTTTAAATCCAGCGCCGGCAGACATGTTTTATCTTCTGCCCTTTTGATGGTTGTACACTTCTCCTTTCTCAAAAGCACCAAAAAAAATAATAAATATGAAAAAGTGAGAGAAATATTTTCCCCAAAGTTACAAAAGTAAATATCGACTATGGTGTGATTAATTCACTTTTTTTTTCTCTTTATCTTAGAACTAGTATTCTAAAATATTAGTTATCGCAAAAATGATGATGATACGGTGATTAATGTTTTTCTATCGAAAATATTTTAAAGTTTATAATAAAATGTTTTCCCCATTATAATTTGATCATAACTATCTTTGGATACCCTCCAGTATTAAAAATATTGGTAAATCTTATAGCCATTCCAAAATTCCCGTCTCGACCCCGGCCTACCAGTATTTTACTGTTGCTAAAATTGCAAAGCGAATGACAAAGAGCTTAAAAGACTGAGTCCATATGTATTTTGAAATACAAGACCCTGTCGGTAATCTTATATATCAACGTAGGCAAAGGCACTGTCAGTAATCTGACACCATCACAGACGCGACTCAACCATCGGTAATTTGACATCAAAACCGATGTGAAAATGCACAGGTCGGTAATCTGACATCAACACGGGCATGACGAGAGTATCAGTAATGTGACATCAACACGACGTGAATTTGCACTGTCGATAATTTGAGGATATAGGGATTTGAGGAAGAGGGAACCAAAGATACTTTTAATATTGGAATTAGTTATGACCAAATTATAATATGGGGGGGGGGGGGTGATTGACTGCCGAAAGGATAAGGCCGGTAACCCCAGCAGTAGATAATTTATTAATATTTTATTTATTTATTTATTTTCGAGTGGAAGGATGTGCTAATTAACCATCACCCATCACACTTGGACCGCCCCTTTCAGAAATCCTGCATCTTTGCCTGCCCACACACCCTCTGTATCTGTTTGTCGATTCTAACACTGCACTGGCCGGTAATCAAACTGACTCGAACGCACACATAATGGCACTAGAAAAATATGTTTTTGTTTCAACGCAGTGACCTAAGTAAATTGGTTTAAGTCTGTCCGAACTTGTAAATGTTTGGCGTTGTTTGCCGTCTGTGTGTTACATGAGGTAACTTGTATTTCCTTCTCGCTCAGGTGATATAGTTACACCGAACAAGCAACCTGTTTTGTGTACACACAGGCAATGCAATTAAATACATTTTAATAGTTATCGTCTAAACAGGCCATTGACATTGTTTATTGATACATAGATTTTCCTCGTGTTTTTTCTTCCAGTTTTTCTTTAACGCAATAATATTTAATGATCGCAAATGATACTAACACGCAAGTCTAAGGCTGATGTTGGGCATGCAACCCCTGCAATTAAGGAAATGTCCACGGCAAAATATATGCTGTGGAGAAATAGTTTCCACGGTATTTTCCAGGCAAATTTAGCGTTCACACGTTTCCAACTTTTTACTTTGCTAATGTGAATACATCTTTAAAAAAAATTTGAGAATCCCTGATGTGACTTGAATCATTACTAGCCGAATTTTTTATTTAATTTATTAATTTATTCCTCCCTCCATCCATCCGTTCATCTATCTATCCATCCATCATTTTCTTATTGTTTCCCCCCACCAGTGCACCACAGAAAAATGTAGGCCTACAGGGTTTCCTCTACGTGCCAAAATTACCAACTATTTGACACTCAGTAGCCGATTATTAAAACAATATCAATATCTTTCATTAAATATTTAATTTATTTTATTGTCCATCCCTCCCTCGTTCGCTTGCTTGCTCATCCATCCATCCATCCATCCATCCATCCATCCATCCATCCATCCATCCATCCATCCATCCATCCATCCATCC
>JAULBS010100703.1:0-16140 GCA_032355785.1 Symmetromphalus regularis
ATTTTTATCTTATCATTGGCTATTGGATGTCAATCATATGGTCATTCTGACATATTTATTTAGAGGAAACCTGCTGCCACAATGTAAACTACTCTTTCTGATAAGCAGCAAGGGGTCTTTTATATGCACTGTCCCACATGCAGGACTGCACTTACCGTGGCCTTTTATGAACCAGTTGTGGACCACTGATTGGAATGGAAAATAGCCCAAACCGCAAACGGGACCACTGAGAAGGATCGATCTGATGACCGACCACTTCATAGATGGACACGCTATCATTTGAGTACATCCCTCTCCCTGTTAAGAATATTGGCATGTGGCACCTGGCACTTTAATTTGAAGAGTATGTCCCATACGCAATATTTTTAATGAAGTAGATTATTTTCCACCAACTCTTCAAAGCAATCTCTTGTACAAAAGATTAGAGTATAATCAGGGACGGCTTTAAACCTTGTGGGGCCTCTTCAGGTTTGGGATCCCTCTACATAGAAATTAAATTACATGACAAATAAAAAACGACCTGAAATGAAAGAATAAAACTAAAAAAATTTAATAAATGAAGTCCTTAGTGTTGGGGCCCCTCTAGCCGGGGGGCCCAGGGGAATAGTACATTTTAAAAGCCTCAATATGCTCTTCATTATTGTTATTCACAAAGTTTCAGCAATGATTTTATTTTTGAAATTTGCAGGAATCAGCTAAATACCACAAATCAAAGAAGAGTTCTCTTCCTCCACACATCTTTGCGACTGCCGACGCCTCGTACCATGCAATGCTTGGCCTCATGGGACATCTCCCGTGTAATCAGTGCATTCTCATCAGCGGAGAGAGTGGCGCGGGGAAGACAGAGAGTACGAAACTTATCATCAAGCAGTTGGTCGATCTGTGTCACAGCAACACACAGCTAGAGCAGCAAATATTACAGGTATTTTGATTGGTTAATAATTTACTTCAGTTTTGAAAAACAAACAAAATGTTTCTGAAACGTTATGTTATACAATAATATATTTTGAATCAAAATATAATTTGTTACTAATGTTTATTATTATTATTTTGTGTGTGTTTATTATTATTATTATTATTTTTAAAAAGATTTATTGACATATACCCCTACTTGGAATAAATTTATTTCCCCCAAGGAAAGTGTGAGAAAGCTGATGACACAAAAATACAAACATGTACACACCACATAAACAAGTAAAAATAATATAATTATATATATTTTAAAAGCAAAAGACATTGCAACTTAAAAATACAACATCAAATGGGTACTGTGAGATTTTATAATTTGTATACAAGCAAGCACACACTGATGTTTATTATTTGACAATGTAAAGTATTGTTTTTATTTGACAATATAAAGTACAATTGTGTTTGATAATGATGTTTTATTTTCTTGACGTAGGTCAATCCACTGCTGGAGGCATTTGGAAATGCTCAGACTAACATGAACGACAATTCCAGTAGATTTGGCAAATACATCCAACTCAAGTTTCAACAAGGACAAGGTATTTTAACTCTCTCTCTTTCAAAGAAATTGTTTTTAAATTAACTTTGTGAGCCCGCCCAGTGGCTTAGCATGGGTTGCCTATACCCAGGGCAGGATAAGTATTGAACCCCCTAACCAGTGGACTATTAGCACTCGCCCAGTCCCTTCCAATAGTAAATACACAATTTTTAAAATACTGTAAAATATTACTTGGCAATGTTTATTTGCTCCATCATGTTGAAAAATGGTGTAGAATGTTCAAACATTGTTAGATGCTCTGTGTGCAGGGAAGGGTAGCTATGTTTATATAATATTACTACTATGTTTTTCTTTTAATATTACTACTATGTTTTTCTTTTAATATTACTACTATGTTTTTCTTTTAATATTACTACTATGTTTTTTTTTTGAATTTGTTTCACCCAGAGCAACCACGCTTGTGGCCCTGCCCACACTTCACCATTGAGACTGTCTCCAACAGGTTTTGAACTACTGTCTTCAGCTTGAAGTTTTAAATCCTATTTGTATAACTCTAACATGTATTTGAACATTTAAATCCTATTTTATAGCTTTAACATGTACTTGAACTTTTTAGTGACATAAGTCATAAAACTAATATTATTCTCAACTGATTTATTAGTATCAGGTTAACTTGAAGCTCAAACCATAAAGAAAACAAACTGGAGAAAGTTTGTACAGTTTGTACAGGTTTTGTTGGAAATGGGTGTCTGTCTCTAATATGTCAGCTAAAGGGAGGTAACCTACTCAATCCGTAACCTCTGTACTAGTCTGGCAATTCTTTCATTGCAATAATGTTTTAAAATTATAAAATTTAAATTAATATAGGACTAAATATTTTATAACATTTAACTTTTTTAAAATAAAAGTTAGAAATCCTTTACAGCATTATTCACTTAGAGAACAAAACAAAGAAAGTTCTTAGAATTTTATACAATTTCTTATGGAAACATGATCTATAAAAATTATTGCCAATTTTTAGTCAAAGGGAGGTAAGCTACTCATCGTCAGTAACCTCTTCATTGGTCTGGCAAGTTTTTCTGTGCAAAAGTTTTAAAATTATATTAAAATCTAAATAAATGTCAAAACATAATTTTAAATAAAAGAAATTATTATATTATTCACATAAAATATTCGATTTTGTTAAAAGATTTGTCAAAATGTTTCAGTTATGGGTGCCAAGATTTCCGAGTATCTGCTGGAAAAGTCTCGCGTGGTGCGGCAGAATGATGGGGAGGAGAACTTCCACATTTTCAGCTACGTATTTGCTGGCATGACTCAGGACAGCCATCAGCAGTTTGGACTTGGAGATGCACAGAGATACAGGTTGGATGACAATGTGGAAAATTATATATTATAAATCATGAAAATAATGTGTTATGATATTGGTATCCTGCATAATGGACATCCTGGACTTCTCCCTCTGACTCTAATTTTCTCCCCACCCTGGAAGTTGACCCTCCGGTTCTGTCCCTGGTGATATTAATGACATAAGCCCATGCAGGCCTGCAAAAATTCAAAATCTGCATAACCGAAAAATAGGTTATGACAAAATAATTTGCATAACCTATTTTGATTCGCTTTGTTTGTACTCCGAGAAAGGTTGATATAGAAACTTTATTTAACAAATTTTACACGAACAGTAAATCGGTTTGCAAAATAACGAATGAAATGATTGTTTGTGCAATTTGTGCAGGCCTGGCATGATATAAATAACAATTTTTAACATACTCTGAGACATACATGTAGTTATGCTATTTTCTATAATTGTGTTTGCAAATTACATAATGATGTATATACTTATATGTTTTGTTTTCAGGTACTTCTGTAATGGTGTCAGCTTACTAATGATATACATACTTATATGATTTGTTTTCTGTATTTCTGTAATGGTGTCAGCTCACTAAAGATATACATACTTATATGTTTTGTTTTCAGGTATTTCTGTAATGGTGTCGGCTCACTAAAGAGAAAATTCCAGGAATTACAGAAGCAATATGATCAACTCCTGAATGCCATGGACCTAGTTGGTTTCACAGATGAGGTGAGTAATATTAACATTTGTCTTAGCTGTTTTAATATTTAACATGGAAATATCATGACATAAAACATATTAAGTATCTAAGTAAAACCTTTCCAGGAATGACAATAATTATGTCTCAATTTGTGTTTAACCGTTGTGTAAAAACTACAATTGCTGAGTAAAAACAATTACATGTAGATGTATCTTAATGCATATGAAGATGTCAAAGGCAAAACAATCAGGGTTACATTGAAGTCAAACTGAGAAAAATTATTATTATAGGATATTAAACAAGTTTCCATTTCATAGCGAGTGACAATGAAAATTATTTCACGAGGGACATAAACATGATGTGAAATGAAAGCGAGTTTAATATCCTATTTATTACCCATTATCAATTTTAAGTTAAATTTGAAGAAAAAAATGAACAACAAAAATGAAACCAATCATTTTCCTTTTTTAGAAACAAACTATATGAAATAATATAACGTCGTATGATGTCAAAAGTGTTACGTACCAATATGACGTAGTACTAGGATGTAACACTTTGATACAAACCTTGATATGTTGAGACATATGGGTAATAATAAATGATATCACTTTGATTGTTTTACCATAGGCAGTCATTTTTTGACCTCATATTTAAGGACTCTGATAGTTCTGCATATGTTGGGATATTTGAAAACAAGTGTCATCGTACAGTTATAGATGGCAGTATCAGGTCAAATTATGGAAATTTGTGACCCTGATGGTTTTGCCGTTAAATCTTCATATATTGTTACAAAATTAAATTATTATATTGTATTTATTTATTTTTTTTATTATTTTTATTAAAAAGGTAAAAATATTTATAACCAGTCGTATTAATAATAATTAAATTATAGCTGCATGGATGCTGTGTTAACTCAGAAAAGTATAAATGTTTAATATTTAATTCCATTGTGATTTGTAAAGTTAAGATAAACATTTTTCAAGTATTTATAGTATTCAGTAATTGTTTATAGTATTCAGTATTTTTTTTTATAGTATTCAGTAATTTTTTATAGTATTCAGTATTTTTTTATAGTATTCAGAATTTTTTTTTTAGGAACAAGGGGATGTATTCAGTATGGTAGCAAGTGTCCTTCACATTGGCAATGTGACCTTTGACCTTAACGAACATGATGGAGCTACAGTCAAAGATCCAAATGGTGCAGTAAAGATGGTTTCTGTAAGTTTCTAGTCATTTTACTCTGTATATATGTTTTTAGTGAAATTTGTTGGAGCTGTTACAATAATATTTAAAGCTTCTTACAGATAATAGTTCTGTGTCGTCATGGAGCCTGAAAATCTTAAGTATATGTCATATCTTGTCTTTTTTACACAGTAAAGTATGGAATATACAAACATAGTTTATTAGTTAGAACAGGAAGTACTTCAGCCATTTTGAATACAACTTTCTACACTACCAATCAGCAAATAAATTCCACTTTATTACTGTTAGTTGGTTATATCAGTGATGATTACATGTGAAATATTGTGTACATTTTAGCGTCTGCTGGCTGTGGAAAGTGATGAAGTAGAAGCTTGCTTGACCTCCATGGTGTCTGTCATGAAAGGAGAATATGTAAAGAGACTATATACTAAAGAACAAGCTGATGGTAAGTGAATAATTTTGATTCTTCTCTATAACTCCTTGTGCTGTTTACTTTTCCAGTTAATGATGAACCATTAATGTATCAAAGATTGAGGAATATGTTGTCCTGTCTGATAAGTGTTTGACGCCTAATACCTGCTAAATAAAATACACCACTAAAACATAATTTGATATTGCAGATGCTCGAGATGCCATGGCGAAGGTGATATACGGGCGTTTGTTTGGCTGGATAGTGAACAAGATAAACTGTTTACTGGCCCCAGAAGAAGTCATACCTGAAGACCAGCTCAAGGAAATTGGTTAGAATGAATTTATTAATAAAATTGAAAACAATAAAACAGCATGGTCAACTGAAAGTAGCTTTCCATAAGTGGATCCAAAGTCTTGATCTATACCTCCTTAAGCCACTATTTTAAATGTCTCCCCATTATTATTATTGTTGTTATTATAATTGTTGTTATTATAATTATTATTGTTGTTATTATCATATTTGTTTATTATGATTATAGTCCTCTGTTGGACTATCTAATATAAAACTAAATTGAATTGAATGAATAAATTTAACTGTTCCAACCAGTGATCCACAACTGGTTCATCAAAGGCCATGATATGTGCTGTGCTGTCTGTGGGAATGTGCATATAAAAGATATATATAGGAAAGTAACCTATGTGGCGGCAGCAGATTTACTTTAAATAAATATGTCAGAATGATGATATGATTGATGTCCAATAGTCAATGATAAGATAAAAATCATAAATAAAACAAAATACTACTAAGAATGAATCTGACAATACATGTATGTGAAATGAATATATTGTTGTTGTTATAGGTATACTGGATATTTTTGGATTTGAAACATTCGAGAAGAACAGTTTTGAGCAGGCTTGTATCAATTTAGCCAATGAGCAGCTGCAGTTCTTTTTCAATCAGGTACGTACCATTCTTAGATCCAGAGCGGAGTCCATCTTTTTCTCCCCATCAACTATACAGCAAAAATAGCCACATATGTTGAACATATGAAATGGCAACATATGTTAAACATATGTTGAACATATGTTATATTAAACATATGTTTGAAAAAACATGTTTCTTTGACCATACGTTTAACAGAACACATGTTTAACGTATGTTTAACATATACGAGTATTTATGTTTTTCCCTAGTAATCAACAAGGTGTTCTTAGCAAATGTTCTTAACAATGATAAAACAGTTGTCTAAAGTAATTAGAAAAGTGGACTTTGTAGGATTTTAGATGTACTTGATTCAGAAATGTATAACGGATATTTTAAAAAATCAAGTTAAATATACCTTCCTTAGCAACCAAGATGGTGTCCATAGCAACAGTGAAACTTATAAATATCTACAGAACCTCTTTCCATGTCATTGTGTATGTCATTAACGTATGTTTAAGATTTATACGAAAAAACTTTTATCATATGTTTAACGTACAGTTTTTTTAAACGTACGTTAAACATACGTCCGCCTATTTACATAAAAAAATTACGTTCATGAACGTACGTTATAGACACATGCAACAATTTTCGCTGTGTAGCTGTTATTGTTCTTGAACATCTAAACATATGAGAAGAACCTAACTCAAATAATCAAGCCTTCAACCTATTAAAATACACTTACAATAATAAGAGTTCAAATAATTAGCTGACTATATAAATACCCCTCGTCAAAAATCCATTCATCTTACTGTAAATAGCTAAAGATATTATCAAGGATTTCATTGTCATTCAGGATAGTGGCATCCCAAGTAATCCAAGGTTACAACAAAGTAACAACAAGGTTCGTCACCTCTGACATGCGTGCAACGGTATTCTGATCACGTGCTTTTAAATCCTTTAACGTCTGAATTTAAGCTTCAACAAATTCCGGATGCTTTAACGTCATGATAACGCCACGCAGGTTGTGTGTGTACAGGAACTGAGACTTTATTTAACTGGCTTGACTTTTAACAATTTTATAACCACAGTAGCGGATCCAGGGGTGGGGGAACAGGTGGTTAGGACCCCCCTAAATTCTCAAATGTTTTTTTGTTTTTTTACCTTTTACCGATTGGAAGGACATTTTTTTTCTTCTTTTCTATTCACTCATCACATTTGGATACCCCATCCCACCCCTTTTCAGAAATCCACATTTGGACCCCCCTTTCATAAAACCACATTTGGACCTCCCCATTTAAGAAATCCTGCGCCTGAATCATGGCAGCAAAATACATTTTTGAGAATCAACATTTCATGTTTATCCCTAAAATCCCGAATTCCCAACCATACCAGGTCCGTAGGAACCCGACGGGGGAAGGGCACTTGTGATTTTTTTTTTACCCATTAATGCTTGCCATTGTAACCTAAATCTGATATAGAGTACCGACAGTGCCTGCCCCCCCTCCCACCCTCCCTTCTTACACAAATCGTTCCTTTGGGCCTGCATCCCCCACCAATTGACCAATTGTCACCGGATTTGACAATGTCTCCGGAAGCAGTTTCACAACTTACCATAAGCGCGCAACACGTGGCCTTGACGCCCTTTGAAGACAGAAACAAATCTTTGAAGCAAAGGTGAGTGTTTCCAAACTGACTCCAGACAGTTCGCAGTTGAGGTATTCCAAGTTTGTCGCACATCTTGCGATACACCTTCAACGACGTCGACTCTGCCACTTCAATCATCGCCATGTCGTCGTACTCATCTGAAGAAATTATGTTAAATATATTACACGTGCAGGCTATGTCATTATGTCATTTAAATAGTTGTGCAGGATTTATAAATAGATATTTAAATTTATGAAGTCATTTTTTTCTGCTATATCGGGCAGTATTCATTCTGCTAAAGCATTATTTATCTACATTCCAAAAATGTTGATATTGTTAGAGAATTTTCATTGTATGTTAAAAATCCAGTGGTTGGATATCGGACTCTCAAGCTGAAGACAGTGGTTCAAAAACCTGTCGGAGGCTGGCTCACACTTGACTGCGTGTCAAAATTAATAAATATTTTGACATCCAATACCCGAAGATTAATAAATCAATGTGCTCTAGTGGTATCGTTAAATAAACAAAACAAAAATGTATGTTAAAACTACGGATTGCTCTTTTATGTTAATTATAATATTAATATATTTTAACCATCAAATGTTCATCTTTTGAATACATAGCGTCCATAAACTAAATGAACCCAGACCCGTGTAAAGCTTGTAATAGGTCCAGGCAAGATAGGAAATGTAGGCCCCAATTTCAGACTGCTCACTATGTATGTTTGTAATCAGTGCTAAATACTAGGGGGAGTAGGCCCACTAAAAATTGTAGGCCCATTCCAACAAGTCCACCTGACCACCCTCTGCACGGCTCTGAATGAACCATACTATAAGAAATAATACAATAAAGAGCTCAATTGCCTTGATCACTGTCAAATATTGAGCTCCCATCGTCTGTCCCATCTGTATTGGCGTCGACGCCAGGAAATCCGTTTCTGTGTAAAGGAACGTTGTTGTAGTTGGCGAGGCGAGACGACGACGCGACGCTGTCGATCCAGTTCTCCAAGTCTCGCAGTTTCTCGTCCGGTAATCGGGAATGACTCCGATGAACTTTGGTTAATTTGGGAAGACCAGGCATATTTAATGGACAAGACTTTGGCGTTTGCCATCTGACATGTCCATTTTGCATGTCATGAGTGTCTGCAAGAAAACAATACTACAAGTACTTTTTTTTTCATTTTATTCAACGACGCCTCAAGAGCACATTGATTTTTATTCTATTATTGGCTATTGGACGTCAGTCATATGGTCATTCTGACATATTTATTTAGAGGAAATACGCTTCCACCACTTAGGTTTCTCTTTCCAACAAGCAGCGAGGGGTATTTTATATGCACCGTCATACATACCACGGCCTTTGATGAACCAGTTGTGGACCACTGGTTGGAACGGAAAATAGCCCAAACTGCAAATGGGTCCACTGAAAAGGATCGATCAGACGACCGACCGGTTCACAGGCCGACTCGCTACCGTTTGAGCTAGATCCCGCTCCCAGTGGGCATTTCTTCACATCGACAGACAAGATAGCTGCAGCCATGTTGATGTTGTTGCATACAGAAAGCGGTTACCCTAATAAACAATCGGAATCAACCGAAAATAACTTACAATTCTTAGAGGGAAAAAATTTAGGGTTGGCAGTTTTTAAGTGGGGTTGGTTCGGTTACCAGAAACAGGTATTTTTGGGGGGCCTAATGATAACAAAAACTCACATTTTAGGAAATATTTTATTTTATACATTATTTTGTTCAACAATTTTAACAAGTTTTTAACTGCATTAAATCAATATAATACAATTACATGACATAATAGCTTAACAAATATCATATGTACAGTACCCACTAACATAATTAACTCTTTGAATGCTAGAGGTACACGATTTATTACAAGTGATACCATAGTTTGTAATAATAACACTGCGAAATGATGACTAACATTTAATATACACTCAAACGTAAAATACTCGTTATTTCCATTTTTACACCATTTGACTAACATATACTATTAGGTATATGTGTGTATGTATGTATGTTTGTATGTACATGTGTGTATATACATACACACACACAGGTGTATATATATATATATATCTATATATATATATACATGGGCATAAATCACGGGGAGGGGACGGGGGACACATCCCCCTCACTTTTTGGACAGGGGGGATGTCTATATAATTATCCCCCCACTTTTTGCTGAGAAAAATTGGTCTATAATGGAGGAGGGATTGAGGGGGGACAGTGGGATTGTCCGTCCCCCCACTTTTTGGATGATGTGTTCCGTCCCCCCCCACTTTCAGGAACGGATTTTCGCCCTTGTATTTGTATATACACATACATTTTTATATAACATGCTTGTAGTTGAAACAACATATAATGCAAGTGGTTAAAAACTTCATTTATAGAGGAAAATATGGCATATTAATTACTACATTTATAACTGACAATATGACATCAATTAATATATGACATTTGAAGTTGAAAATGATATAATTACGTAATATTTGATATTTATAGTCGTAAATATATGAAATAATGTTTTACATGTAGATGAAAATATAGCATATATTAAATAATACATATTTATAGATTTTTTTTAAATCAAAGCAATGGGGTATACGAGATATATCTTGAGGCATACCATGAACTTTACTGGCATGTATATATGCCGATGGTTGTAAATGTTCATGCCTGGATTAAGTATCATGTTCATAGTTGAAAATGTGACATAGTATTAAATAATATACTCACTTGTAACAGAAATAAAATGAGCACTGAATGAAGGAAGCTTGTGGTACTATGATTTGTCACGTGCAGACTGTTCCATAATATATTCATGGCACATCAGAATATTTTAATTCATATACATATTTCACAATTTCTATACAGTAACTGATAAATGACAATTTATGTAAATATTTACATTACACACGTTGTTGCCCTTTAAAAGCCAGAACAAGTAATTACAGTTCTGAAACCATCCTCACACCGGGGATCACTAGAGTCCATGGGAAGCCTTACAAATATAGTTCATAAAAATCCGGGCTGCTTACTGCACCATCTAATGATCTATACGAAAACATTTTTGATATCATGCTTAAAAATATTATCCAATCAGATCGCTCATTTTATAAGCCAGATTGGCAACTGTCATGTTCCTATGGAAAATACCCAACACTTCGTTAAATTACTTTTACTATTGTAACAATTCCTTACAAAGAAGGCAACTGTCATTATTTTGCATTTTTTGTATTACCTTTCAAACTGAAGTTTCTGATAACAGCTGTATTTCCATTCATTTTTCCCTCTCTTCCACGATTCATTATTTACATTGATAAGATGATGGCCGATGCATTGAAAGCCGAATCGTGATCTTCTCATGATGCGAAGCATCCAATCAAAAAATGTTTTCTCTGCCCAGGTTTTAATGAACTATACTTGTCAAGGGTCCCACTGACTCGACTGACCCCTGATGTGAGAATGTTCTGAAACAGTTACTAAACTGTATTTTCCTGAAGTTTGGCACACAGCGACAATGTGTGAGAAGTTTTAACCATGTACGAACATTCAAGTATTGCAGCAAAATCTGATATGTAAAAGTTTGTAAATGTTCAGCACGTTTGCATTATTCTGCATGGTCAACATCAATGTATTAAATAAAATTATGCACCATTTTCCACAACAATAATTTATGAAACAAATTCACTTAATCAATAAAGAGATAAATAATAATTATATTCAGGGGTAGAAATTAAGAAATTATTTTAACTCGGCTGGGGGACGAGTAGGCTTAAAAGTTACTCGTGACCACAAAAAATCACTAGTCCATACATTTTAATTTTAAGATGGAAATAATATCTACTGGCCCGGGGGACTTGTGTCAGTAAGGAATTACTGCCCCCCCTCCCCCTTTTTTTTTACTCGGCACAAGCGTGAAAGCGAGCGTTAGTTTCTATCCCTGATATTAACACCCAAGCAATATACATTATTTTCACATTTCATTAAATATTTTTGCACTAAAGAGTGGTGACATTTTTAAGAAATATTTTTTTTTTCAGTTTTAAATTGATTTTAATAACACAGATACATTTATTGTAACAACTTTCATAACACCAAAACGTCATTATTCAAATTGCACTTATACTTTCCAATAAATCATCATTTTCAGATCCAAGAAACAAAAATACTGATTCTTGGTAAGCTATGTAGGTAATAGGTATTTTCAAATGTTTCAATATCATATAAGGTTTTTTTCCCTTTTTTTTCTATACAACACTGTAACTTTACAATATTAAAATTTTATCATGAGTTACCTGTGGCAGATCCAGAAAATCCATTTAGGGGAGGCCACTAAAGAATACTCTGATTCTTTAACATTAAAAAAATTATAATAATAAATGTAAAAAAATTTAATCGCAAACTTGAGGGGGCCTGGGGCCCTAAGGTACCCTAGATCTGCCACTGGTTACTCAGGTATTTTCTAATAGTGAAATATGTTTTTTCCCTATATCTACAGAATAGGCTAAATTTGGGATCATGCAGGTGGGTTACTTAGATATTTTCAAATATGTAAATATCTTAGTTTTTTTATTTCTATTAACTGTAGAATAACTACATACCAGTCTAAATTTGGGACATATTTTTCATTCGTGCATCTACAGAACATAGCCCAACACAATATTAAATCTGGAATCACATACATTGCCTAGGTGTTTTCTAATATATAAACATATATATTTTTCGTTCATGACGGCCTATCAACGAAACAAAGACATGCACAAGGTTAGACTTGGGATCACATGATTAATGGTAATAAGTAAATACTATACACAAATACTTAAACTATTACACATAGAACAGATGTAGAAACAGATATTGCAAAGAATATTTATTTTAATCACATACTGTCAAACTTGCTTATACAGCCACCTGTTTTAAATACCAACCTTTATTAAACAGCCACCTGTATTAAGCAGGAACCTGTGTTAAAAAGACTTCAGTATTAAACTGTTACCTGTTTTAAACAGCCACCTGTTTTAAACAGCCACCTGTTTTAAACAGCTCTCTGTGTAAAGCAGCCACCTGTATTAAACAGATACCTGTATTAAGCATGAACCTGTGTCAAGTAGCAACCTGTATAAAACAGCCACCTGTATTAAACAGCCACCTGTATTAAACAGATACCTGTATTAAACAGCCACCTGTATTAAACAGCCACCTGTATTAAACAGATACCTGTATTAAACAGCCACCTGTATTAAACAGATACCTGTGTTGTACAACCACCTTAATTAAGTAGCCATCCACCTTAAATGTACACTGAGTTTTTTCTTCTTTTTTTTTTACTATGGTCTCAGTTGTTAATTTGTTATGCATTAACGTATTGAACACGTTTTAACATACTGTATGTATATATAACAAAAAAATAAAAATATGTTCAAATAACCAAAATGTGACCCCCAAATAGCCGACATTCACTTTTGTGCTAGGTAGTGGGGGATCACTAAACAAATTAAAGATTAACAATTTGCCCCCAAATCAGTTAATTTATAACCTAAATTAAGCAGTGTCAAAATAACCAAATGTTTGACATTCAGTAGCCAATGATTAATAAATCAATGTGCTCTGGTGGTGTCGTTAAAAAATAATAATAATAATTTTTTTTTTAATAATTTAAAAAATAATAATTAAAATAACATTAATAATAATTAAAAAAAAAAAATAATAATAATAAAATGGAAGCCCAAAATTATTTCATGCACCTTTAAATTGTGTTTTAGTAAATGTCTCTTTCCACAGAAAGGTAACACACGTCACATAATAAAATCTGAACTTCTTAAGAGAATGTTTCAAGTCAGTCAGTGTTTCCTGCTTTACTTTGAAGAGCACCGACATAAGATTATTACCAAACATAAACATTATAACATTAATGTGTCAGAAAACGTAAGTCCAAGTGTAACTAATTAACTTGTCCATGATATTCAACCTGTACATAACGACATTCAACCCATCACTAATAACAACATTCAACCTGTTCATAAGACATTCAACCCATCACTAATGACAACATTCGACCTGTTCATAAGACATTCAACCCATCACTAATGACAACATTCAACCTGTTCAAAACGACATTCAACCCATCAATAATGACGAGACTGAACCCAACAATAATGACGACATTCAATGTGACCATACTGATGACATTCCAACCAACAATAATGACAACAATCAACCCGACCACACTGATGACATTCAAACCAACAATAATGACGACATTCAACCTGTCCATGACATTGTGTTCATAATGACGACATTCAACCTGTCCATGACATCGTGTTCATAATGACGACATTCAACCTGTCCATGACATCAACCTGTTCATAATGACGACATTCAACCTTTTCATAATGACGACATTCATCCTGTCCATGACATTCAACCCGCCCATAATGACAGCATTAATGATGACATTCAACCCGTCAATAATGACATCAACCTGCCAATGATGATATTCAACCTGCCCATAATGACAACATTCAACCCATATATAATGATGACATTTAACCCTTCAATAATGACATCAACCTGTCCTTGACAATATTCAACCTCCCATAATGACGACTGTAAACAACAATTCAGTGTAATTAAAAATCAGTTTTTTTTTTAAATGATTCTAATGAAAATTGCTGGTAGAAGTTATAATCCATCCATACATGCCACTACGATGGTCAGCCTTCGTTACCATGGCTACTGTCTAACAAATAACAATTATACAATAACAGCAAGCAGATAGTTTCAGTGAAACTAGAAAAACAACAGATAAAAGCATTAAATTCACTTTAGCAACAAGGGGAGATAAATACATTCTAGCAGTCTAAAGGGAAATAACTCATCATCTATTATACAGAAATAGAAACATTTTGGCTTTGTTGCAATAAAACATAAAATGTTTACATCCTAATGCGGTTCAAGCACGTATACCCTGGTCGCAAGCTCCGACAACACGAGACATTCATCCATGGTATTTAATGTACACTAAAAATGATTTATGTACAGGTGACATAAAAAAATATTTTCATCCAATCGTATCACAGGAAAGAATTCAGTGTGGCTGGTTGTCATGGTGACTGGTATCTAAAGGTGGGGGAACGTCGGGCATTGATGTGCGAGTGCCGGACGTCAAGTAACCAGCAACATTTGGAGCAGCAGGACCTGGAAAAAAATATACCGAAATCAAATAAATAGAAAAAAAAGATTCTTGTTGGTAGCACTTATTTTCATGCTTATATCCAATTAAGATTCGAGTGTAGGATGTAACTCAAACAGTAGTATGTCCGCCTGTAAAACTGTCAATCATTGGATCGATACTTCTCAGTGGACAATTTGTAGTTTGAGCTATTTTCTGTTCCAACCAGTGGTCCACAACTGGTTCATCAAAGGCTGTGGTATGTACTGTACTGTCTGTGGGAGATTGTATATAAAAGACCTCTTGCTGCTTATCGGAAAGAGTAACCTCTGTGGTGGAAGGGGATTTCCTCTAAAGACATATGTCAGAATGACCATATGATTAACGTCCAATAGCCGATGATAAAGATTAAAATCAATGTACTCTAGAGGCGTCGTTAAATAAAACAAACGTTTTCTTACTTTCCAATTAAGGTTCAAGCATGCTGTCCTGAGAATACAGCTCAGCTTCTTGTTCTGTCTGTCCAGGACAGAGTTTAAAGTTAGTAGGAGAGACAAAAAAAAAATGTTGCCACACTAATGTGGCTACTCTTATTAATAACCAACAAGAGATCTTTATAAACACTATCTGACAGACAGGAGAGCACATACCATGGCCTTTGATAAACCAGTTGTGGACCATTTGTCGGTGTAAGTGGTATAAACCTATCCACAGAGCCTTGCGAAGTGAAGCACTCACTCTGGGTTGGAGCTAACGCTGAGATTAAACATCCCATGCCTTAACTGAGATTTGATCCCAGTACCTACCAGCCGTGAGTCTGACAGCTTAACCACTGCACCACCAGTGCCAGCTATTTAATATAAGCTCACCTGTTAGGTATCCAGCAATGTTGGTGTCTGATATAAACAGGTCGTGTCTCTGGTCGCGGTATTCCTTCCACACGGCCGACTTGTCTAGTATTCCAGTTATCTGAAACACACAGCATACAATAAATAAATATTCCTTCCACACTGCCGACTTGTCTAGTATTCCAGTTATCTGAAACACACAGCATACAATAAATAAATAAATATTCCTTCCACACGGCCGACTTGTCAGGTATTCCAGTTATCTGAAACACACAGCATACAATAAATAAACAAATATTCCTTCCACACGGCCGACTTGTCTAGTATTCCAGTTATCTGAAACACACAGCATACAATAAATAAACAAATATTCCTTCCACACGGCCGACTTGTCTAGTAT
>JAULBS010100714.1:0-16139 GCA_032355785.1 Symmetromphalus regularis
TATATATAATAAACCATTTCGGAAATTCTTGATTACATATTAATAAAAATAATACACAGTCGCAAGAGCCGTCAAGATCCAGGAGATCCCATTTAACATATAAAATTAAATAAAAGAAGTCCTGTATATATGGAATATGTATATTTATCAGTGGCGTATCCAAAAAATCCATTTAGAGGTGCCAATATATATATATATATTCAGTATTCTCACTGTTAAAGTTTTTAAAAGCACATAATATGATAAGTAAGCCTGCTACTAAGAATGCGAAATAAATAAATGCCCTATTAAAAAATAAAATGAAAAAGAATTTTAATCAATGGACTAATTATTTTCAATTTGTAATAATAAATGTTCTGATGCACGCTGCTTTTAGTAGGTTAGATGATGATTAGCACTTTTGAAATGGGTTAAATGTTTTAATTTCATGAAATTAAAAAAGGATAAAATAATAAATAAGTAAATATAATATAAAAAAAATAAACAACAAAGGTTTGGCTATTATTGTTTCACAAGATGACGCCTGTTAAAACAAATTTAGAACGTCATCCGGGCACCTGTCAAAATACGCTTCTTTGATTGGTTCATTCTCCCAAAGGACTGATATTTAGAACCTACCATTAGTCCCAATAAGAGCACATTTTATTGGACGAAGGTTTCTTAGCAAACTCGAGTTTAATGATAAAATTCTCTATAAATTAAATATATTACACAGCAAAAAGTAATCGCATAGTGTTTTAGATATTGTTTCTTAGTTTTTTCGATTAATATTATAAATTATTTCATTATATATGGCACGAAAGTGGAAACAAGCTATTTGAAGCCTAAGCGATTTCAGCCAATGGTAGGCTTCGTTATGTAGGGCTGTTTGGTTTACACACCATGCAAGATGTTGAGGGTTTAGCGGCCTAAAGTGTACAAAAACAAGTACTGTCTATGAGTGATTTTTTTGGCCAAAGACCAGGTAAGAAAGATTCATGTTAGTGTTTATATGTATTTAATATGTATATTGTGTCTTATTTGTAAATTTGTGATTTCATTGACCCGTCTCTGTTCCGGATACGGTCCGTGTTTGTCGAGCTTCTGTTGTGATAATTTTCTTCAAAAGTGCGAACGAAATGGCGTTCAAAGGAAACTTTTTCCATTGTTGTCATGAATTAAAGACCCCAAAGTGAAATCGCATGTGAATAATGGTAGTATTTATGGTGTGTTAAATCCGTTTTTAGCATGTTTGTATCGATGTTCATATCGGTCTCATATCACACACACGTGCTGATGTAAACAGCACAAGAGGTTTACCGGGGTTACGAATACCTTCTGAGCAGGGGACAGTGACACACTCGAGTGCTTTTGTTCAATCTCAAATTAGCACCAGGTCAGACGGTGTACTCTTCATCTACGTGCAAAGCGATAAAAATAAGCAGTACACCGCAAAAAGTCTCCTTTGTTTTATTTGACTTGTCCTTGGAATTTTGCTTTTAAAAATTAGCCTTGTAAATTTGCCTTTTTCATTGCAAGGGTTATTATTGGTAACATTGATGCATCTCTATAATTATATTGATTGGTTAGGATGGGACAGTTATTTGATTGGACATGAATAAATATATTTTTAAAGAAAAATGTTCTTTGAGTGATGGGAATTATTCCATCATAAATTTTAAAATGAAATGCTAAATTGCTAATTAATTATTAAATAACTTCACTTTTTTTTTAATACTGCCATTAGTGAGATCATAATGTA
Organism: Symmetromphalus regularis; assembly: GCA_032355785.1. Taxonomy (NCBI): domain Eukaryota; kingdom Metazoa; phylum Mollusca; class Gastropoda; order Neomphalida; family Neomphalidae; genus Symmetromphalus; species Symmetromphalus regularis. Next base: position 1,742 of record JAULBS010100714.1, read on the forward strand.
GAAAATTTATCAAACAGGTCTTTCACCTCATTTTAAAATGGTAAATAAAATTGTACTTATTCCCTCAACATATTAAAAAAATTATTATATACATTTAAAAAAAAAAGTGCTTCTGTATTATAGACAATACCTTTTAAAATATTTTACATTAAAAACTCAATATCCACCCGGTCCACCCACCACCCTTATTTTTTTAATTTATGTTTATTTTAAGATAAAAACATAACTATATTTTAACATTAAAAAGTTTATTTGGAAAACTTTAATTTAAGTTTGTACTTACATTAAAGTAAATAATGTTTCTATCTGACGCGGAGACAAGAGTATGTCAGCCATTTGCAATATCCATAATATCAAGATGATATAATCTAAAAGCATACATACCATTACAAATTGTAGTCTTTTGCAATGGCTCTTAATAATTTACCGAATACGTCTTTTTGTATTTAATTCTCCACGTATTCACACAAGTGAAGACCAAAATCGCCTCTGGTGCTGTGTGTGCTGGGTAACTGCCGCTTGACGCACCATCACCTTTTTTCTATCAAGTTAGTACAGGCCTTGGTAGTAGGGTCTCAAAAATATAATTTAAAAAATAATTATAATTAATTTTAATTTTTTATTTTTTATTAATAATAATTTATTATTTAATGTAAAATATTTTACCAACTAAATTTTCTGAATGATTGACAGTTTTGTGTATGTAGCCTTCTGGTAGTTCGTCTATTTTACTGTAAACGGCCCAACAGTCTGAAATTATTTTACTTTTTGACTTGATATATTTTTGTATGATTGGTAGTAAAGGGTTGGCATCACGTTTATCTACAGGCACTAAAAAATTGTCTCTGGTTTCTCTGCATATCCCGCCGAAAACCCACTGTCCATCTACAACCCTGCTACGATTGTACTTTCGCTTGCCGAATTTCGTCTCATCTTATTTGCACGGTGAATCCTTTGCCTCCAATAACATTTAAACCCTCTCTCTCAACTGTTGAAGAACAAATGTCTCTACAATAACTATAATAATCCAAAATGGTCTCAGAAGATGTTTTTCCTGATATTTCTTCCTCTGGAATGGTAGTTTCAATTTGAGCTTGCTCAATCAAAAATTGTTTAGCGAAACAGTACAGAATTAGAATGCTGCGTCTCAGTGACAGATTGGATCCTTCAAACCAGGTACCTTTTTGCAACTGAACTTGATTTTTACCTGTATTTTTACATATTTCTTTCATTACATTGAAGTCTAAAAGTTGGATAATTGTGTGTTTTATTTTTAATACTTAATAATTTACTTAATTCTGTTTTGCAATTAGGGCACTTTTCATTTAATGGTAATAATTTTACTTTTTGGCAAAAATCTATGGCTTGCAATTCACTTTGTAATTTTAATGAAATACTTTAAAAATTTAAATGAAACAAATCAGAATATTCCTCTGCAGTAATGTTACTTGGTCCAGCAGTTGGTTGTTCTGTATCACTTTTACTTTCAACTCTTATATTATCTTTTATAAAAACACTTAGTCCACATGGAATGTCACTGTCTGAAGAATCTGTGTCGAATAAGTCTTTACTTTTGTCTAAAATTAAACTTTCATCTACATTACATAATTTTGACTGTCCACATTGAAAACTTATGTCACTGTCACTATTGATCGTAAATAAATTTGTTGACAGTCGTTTCCTATTACTCATTATTGAACAGATACAATAAAATGAAACTCACCTTTATATAGACATTCATTATTGAGTAACAAACAAAAAAACGTGTATCACAACTTGCAAAAATGAAAGCAATTAATTAATCAAATAAATTCATGTGCGCTGCATGAATCTGCATCGTACATCACTAAAAATTATATAAGAGAAATTAATTAGGTTGAAGTGAGTACGAAAATGTTCTATTTCTTGTACTTGTAGATAGTATTATAAAGATAACATACTGGAAATAACTAAATCATTAATTTCCACATTTTTATTTTTAACAAGAAAACAAATGAGTACAACTATTATTCCATGATTTAGCAACTTCTTTGTTTAGTACAGTCGGATAAACTGTTGGTATACAATTTCAATGGAGAGTATGTTCATTTATTTCGTTGTATTTCTATGTATGTTATAAATAACATGCACTAATCTAGGATAGAAAAAGTGGGAGAAGTCACTTCTCCCTTCCCATCAGAAATGGGAGAAGTTTGATAAATATGGGGTAAGTGAACCCACGAAATACAAATATTTTTTTTGGTCACATAGGCCTATTACCATTTTTTCAGGACAAATAATAAAAAAAAATATTTAAATTTAAAAATAAAATTAAAAATTATCTATTAAACTTTCTATAATAATAATTTTATTTTATTTTTGTTTATTTTTTTTCTTTAAATTATTTTGTGGGGAAACCTCTGAGAGCTATCATCTATCTCCATTTTCAATGGTCTACCCGCTTTGCGCACCGAATGATGTTCTTGTTGTGTTTTCCACAATCACCAGACAATTATTTTTAATTAAGATTTAATAATGAAATAAATAGAATCAACAACCATATAACTTTAATAGATATATGTCATTGAAAATATCTTCTACTGACAACAAGACCCCCGAAGTGAATTTGAACTGCATAATCTTTGTAGTTGCCGGAATCACAATATAATTATTTCTCACAAAAGCATCCCGTTTCTAAAAGAATAGCCATATAGCCATCAACGGTTCACAAACAACCAATCAAAACCACTGTCTTAGAAACTATTGAAAATTTATTAGTAGACCACATTTCCGTGTCCAAATTAAGGCTAAATTAAAGGCATGCATGCAGATCAATCTCCATTGGCTTTGAATACTAGCACTAAATCAACAGGCGACATGTTTGTAAGTATATCTCTGGCAAAGTAACTGGAATTCTTGTTCGTATTACGTAACCAAACAAAGCTCGATATAACTGGAATTCTTGTTCGTATTACGTAACCAAACAAAGCTCGATACAGTCTGTTCCGCGTTACCAGAAATAGCCGGTCATTGAAAGGGGACAATAAACATGCGTCATGCAAGATTTGTTACTTGTTTGTTAGTTAGTGATGTTCTGGTTGGCACCACAAATCAGTGTCACTGTCAAGACGTTAGTTATTGGAATTTGGTTTTCACTTCGAGCAAAATATTACGGCGACTTCGACTTCTCACTACTGCTAACAAGTTGGGCGACTTTAGCGAACTTTCGGCAAAGAAAAGCCCCATTTCGCCGGCTAAATTAGTGCCTTAATAATAATGTAAAGTAAGCATGTTGTGTATGTAAATAGTAATGATATCTACGATCTATAAGGAAAAGGAATAGAGGTAAGAAAAAGGAAGAGTTAGTACTTCCTGTAATTATTGATTTTAAATTTCTAAAAACCATTTTTTTTTTTTAACATTCCCCCCAAAAACCATGCCCCTCTTTTTTTATGACAGCCCCATCAAAAAATCTCTGTTTAGACACATGTATAGAGAAATAAAAATAGGGGGTACCGGGCTGATATTTTTTCACACTCTTGGTTTCGGTGTGTTTCTCAAGCTGGCCAAACAGTACCCGTGACAATCGGCTATGGTCGATAGGAACACTGCTGAATCAAACAAATGGGTTGAAAGTGCGGGAATGCATTAAATTTAAATATCCAGCAGTGTTATCACTGGCCGAGAATTAAAGGGGGGTGCACCACCTACACCCATCACCTCCCCCCCAAAAAAAACTCCCACACAGCCATACTCAGAAGTGTGTTTACTCTGTTAGCATAACTATCATTTTATTACATTTTTTTTGCTAATGAACTTCATTATTATTAGAAAATATGTATATATATTTTTTTATAAGACAATACCTTTAATAATAATATTTTTCTGTTTTATTTTATTAATATCAGTGTGCTCAAACATGAGGAGAACAACAGTAATATTAAACTATTGAGAACAGTTTAACAACGTTCTTTTCTTCCTTTGATGTGTAATACTGTTTTGTTAATTCAGCAAAATTCAAAGCCAGTTCTGCTTGTTAAGTTGCTCTGTGTCAGTTCTAAATTAAAATAATGTATTCTTGCATCAGATTTAACCCACACAGTGAGAATTAAACTTGTACACAGTTAACTTTTCTCTTGGGTAGTGGAGGGGTAGTGGATATTTAAGTGTAAAACAGTGGCTGTTAATTGCAATATACAGCCAATCATGATGTCACTTGTCTCCTGGCCTTCCCAAGTTGTTAATGACTACAATAGATCTCACAGGGATACTGGCATTGTTTTGTCTAATTGTAACCTTGAGCGGCTAATTACAAGCGACTAAGTTTATGGCTTTATACAAGGGGGAACCAGGAGCAGCAGAAAGTGAAAGGGGGGTGGCAGACCGCATAGAGGGACGGTAGAATGCGAAGGGGGTTGTAAAACGCTAAAGGGGAGTGGTAAAATGCTAAAGGGGGCAGTGCACCCTCCTTAAATGGATCAGCGAAAACACTGATCCAATGCCAGTTTCTCACATTTTTAAAAAAACATATTTTTTTATATATACCTGGGTCAGGGACAGGTGGGGACGATCAACTTATTTTTTTTAGATGGCCTCATGACCAAATACAATTTGACAGTGACGTACACAGTTGGTCTAATTTTCAATTTTTTTTAAGGGGTGGTATGGGGGTCAGATTGATACACAAAATTGGATGTACCTTAATAGAGGAGGATGAAAAATATCTGATCAGACCATATATATATATATATATATATCTGCAGAGGAATCATTGTGATAGGTTGCTTTAACCTCACATCTAGCTTAACGAGATAAATAAGTTCATTATAAATTTATTAATTAAAATTTTATTTAAATTATGAAAGGTGAGCCTCTGTGGTTCAGTGTAGAACATCAGACACTCAGTCTGAAAGTGGTTCAAAACCCATTGGAGGCTGGCTCGCACTTGACTACGTGTCATCCATTAGCCAATTATTAATAAATCAATGTGCTCTAGTGGTGTAGTTAAAAACAAAAAAATAAATTATGAAGGAGGGGTAAGGTTGTGGATTGATATATTACTGTAAATTGTTAGAGGGTGGATGCACTAATAATTATCACTTTACATTTACAAATGAGTGAGAGTGGATGCACTAATAATTGCCACTTTATATTGATTTACAGGCAAGTGTTGGAAGAATGCATTAAATGATTAATACTTTGCCACTTCATATTTTGAGGCAAGTGTTGGGGTGATGCATTAGCTTGGATGTACAAGGATCATGCTGTTTTGACTGCCAAATTGTTCTTTTGGTCTGTCTTGAAGCGACACCTATACATTTTATAACCTGTTTTTTTTTGTTAATACATTAGAAGTTAACATGTTTGTACTTCATGGTCTGTAGACATGAATTACACTTGCACTTTATTGCTCTGGTACCATGTAACACTGAATCTGTGAGTGCTTTGGACTCTGATGACGTCATTGTTGGGTTGCTGATGCATAGGTGGAACATCTGAAAACAGTATTTCAACGGTGTTGTTGACATTTGTATGTGACAAGTTGTCGGCCAGTAATTGTCTTGTTGCTTTGTTTTGGTTCAGACAAAATGTTTGGAATTTCGACATACAATGTATTCATCTAGGCATCGTGTATTGAGAAGTTCAGAAATGACATGTTTCTAGTGCTTTTTGTATTCCCAGGCAAGGTACTTCTCCACGAAATTGCAGAATTCCGGGGAAAGCTTAAAAAAGAAAAAAATTTAGAAATGCATTCCTTGCTTTTTGTGTTCTCTATGCGTGTGATGTCAGTGCATTAGCCTTGTGTTCAGAACAGGCTAGCATATGCGGTCGCTGCTTAGCAATTTCACTGGTTCCAAATGTTCTCAAAAGCACTAAGTCTGGTCTAATTAACAATTTTGTCATGAACGCAGCAAAGGCTAAGAGAGAGGAAGAGACTGGTTGTCGTGCAGCAATTGTAGGCTAATGGACACAGTTGTGTAACTTCGTTTAGACTATAGTTTTTAAAGTTAGCGATTAGACATTTCTGGTTTAATTTGAACAGTGTTGTTTTTTTTGCATGGACTGTAATACAAATATAATAAAATTTCCATTCACAGAAATAGTGATTTCTCACGAACAAAGACGTAATAACAATTAACTTATTCCGGAGAAACAGCTGCTATTATACGATCATTACGAGAACTTCCGTTTCTTACTTTTGTACACAGAAAATGCGTTTTTAAGTACAAAGAAGTTTTTTTTTTAAATTTATATATATTTTTAACTAATACCTTGTAAAAACATTAATTAATCCATTTTATATGAAACACTGTAGACTACATTATTCCTTTAAGATTTGTTAAGTCTATAAATTCTGTGAAATGTTTATATCTTCTGATAGCATGCAATAATGCTATCACTACAGCAATACTATCATGATAGTGAGAAGTAATATGTAATTTTTTAGTTTTATTTAATTTATTCAAATTTTTTTTTTGTTGTCCTAGGCAAATTTTCTGCTGCTGTTGGAAAATATTTGTTCTTATCACAGAGATCTGCTGTAGACTGTAAGAGAGTTGTAATAAATGGTCTCCAAAAAACCCTTTAATGCTACCACAAAGAAATACTCTTGATTTGTTAACATCACAGCATTCTGAGCAGCCTGTTGGGGCAGTAGATTTCTTTTATAGACCATATATTACCATTGTCATGTTTGCCGGTATGTGATACCTATACACATGTATATATAGAAGATTTTGCAATATTTCAGTGGACACTATTTCAAAATCTGAATTGAAATTTGCTTAATGGATACTTAAACTGAAAGAAGATTCACATAAAATATTGTGGCTTTTAAGTTTGTTAAAAAAATATTTTAAAAAGGCTTATTTTGAAGAAAGTTTATTAGCCAAATATAAATATTTTTGTCAGTGTATATTGAACAAATCAGCAGTGGGCTATTTTGTTTATGAGCAGGATGAGCCCAGAATAGTATTAGGATATCTATATGGATTTTATTTTGTTGCAGGAACTGGTGGAGATATCTGCTGGTCCAGTCTTGTGATACGTGAACTATGGACAACAACTGACGGAATCATCAATCAACACTGACATCAGCAGGAGACTGAGGTGGGAGTGCTTGTTTGATGTTTAATAAGCCATCATGAGCTTGTTTGAATCAGACACAACTTTTTTGGAAGAGCTCACCGGCCCAGGAAGCTCAGCGATGGGTCCTGAGACAACTATGTCAAGGATGGGCAATGGGGTCATGGCACCAGGAATGCAACAAGTGGCTCAACAACAGCCAGAAGCGATGATGATGGTACAACAACGATCTTCTGCACAGACATCTTATGGCCAAATGCAGAACTATCCTCAGGAATCTTTTAGAACTGTGGGTTCTCAGAACTCTGTGGTAGCGAATCAACAGTACCAGGCAGATGAATACAATCAGTACTCTTCTGTTCCAAAGTTACATCATATCAGTGACCAAATTTTGTCCAGTGGATCGGGTTCCAGTATGATGCAGCAGCAGCAGCAGCAACAGCAGCAGCTCACCTTGCAACAGCAGGCAATGCAGCAGCAGCAGTTTACAAGTCCGCCATCTGCTCCTCACACGATGCAGGTTCGACACGGTGGATATCAAAACTATGGGATGTCTCCTGGTCCTCGCATGCCTAAACCACAACAGCAACAACAACAGCAGATGGGATCAATGCAGAATTCGGGGTGGAATCCGGCACAGACAAGCCCAACACAACTTCAGTACGTTTCTCAGCAACAGATGAACAGCAGTACAGGTCAGATGTCATCATACCTTCCTCATCAAGATTATAACGCTATGTCTAACTCATGTCCTCCTGTTCAGCATCTTTCCCACTACCCGGACACATCACAACCCACTGGACAGACTAGTCCGTACATGGGATCACCACCTGCAGGGAGTCACGCTCAAATGGGACCATCATCCAGCCCAGGATCTGGAAACATGATAGGGCAGATGCAGCAGGGTCCTGGGAAACCATCCCAAGGTTTTCAGCAAGGCCTTTCAGATTCACAAGTTTCATTAGGTATGTCTGGTTTTGGCGTGGCCCAAACACAGCAGCCCCTACAGCAGTATCAAAGTGATTATATGGCTCAGAGAACGCAGATGAGCTCTGCTACGTCTTCCCAGACTAACAAGCTTCAACATTATTCCTACCCAGCTGCTAATCAACAAACCTCTCAACAGATTTCTCCAAACATGACTGATACTTCCTCGTCTCTTTTTCCAAATCAGACCTCCACAAGCATGCCTGTAGCCTACCGACAAAACTTTGCTGGAATGCCTCAGCGAGCCACCACACCTTCACCACGGCCAGTGCCAACACCTCCAAATCAGCTTACTGTGAATCATTCGAATAACTCACCAGGAACATTCGGTCAGTCTTGTTTACAGCAGCTGGAGCAGTTAGTTCCTCAGATGGGAAGTATATCCAATACAAACCCTTTTCAGAGTGTGATGCAGACATCCTCAGTATCCAATGTGAACGTGGTTCAGAAAGCCCCAGTATATAGCAACAGTAGCTTTCCAGCTACCACTGTGATTTCTTCAAGTCAGATGCCAAGTTCTGTGCAATCAGGGACTGGTATATCGGTGAATATACCTAATCCCAACAATTCTTTTGGACCCATAAGCCCTAGTCAGAACATGTTGATGGGTATGCCTAATCAGCAGAACATGAACATGGAGATACAGCAACTGCAGCAGCAGATTCAGCAGCTGTACAGCATGTCCCAGACTCAGGAAATTCAGCAACAGATGTTGGATTTACAGGAGAGGGTGAGGATACTTAAGGCACAGCAGCAACAACAGATTCTCCAGCTACAGCAAAGACAACAACAGCAGCAGCAACAACAATCACCTGTAAGTATGCCACAGTCAGGACAGCCACCGCGGATCATTGTGCAACGACCACGCATGCCTCTACAGCAGGTTGCTCCCCAACAGAAGCAGATTATCATTCAGGTACAACAGCCGCAACACACTCAGCCATCACAGCCGATGATGTCACAGCTGTCTCCTACACCACCGAGGACACCGCAGATGATAGCCACATCCTCACCACAAAGAGTCCAACAACCATTTATGAAGGTAAGATTGTGATAACAATCACTTCCTGGAAGTTGGGGGTTGGGAGGGATGGAGCTGGGGTGTGGGTGGAGTAGAGGCATGCCCCTCCATTAAATTTGATTCTTAAAAATCCAAGGTTTTTGAAATGCCCTTTCTGGCTAAAACCTTCAAACTGTGTACTTCGGTATATCTGTGTGAAAACCACATGGCTAGGTGTTACATTGATATCATAAATAGAAATACTTGAAAAGATTATTATTTAGACATTCTATTTCAATTTTTTAAAGCAAAAAGTGGGTGGGGAGGAATAATTATATAGGCATCCTCACTGTCCAAGAAGTGAGGGGATGTGTCGTCCCCCACCCCTAACCTGTAAATATTTACGTGCATGGATTGTAACGAGACAGTTGAATGTATAATTAACTAATTATTTTTTCATTTCAAAAATAATTTGCAAAATGTGTTCATTATCATGAATTGGACAATTTACAGTAACAAACTAGTTATTCAAAAATGGAAAGAGTCAGGCACCACCGATAAGTCAAAAGTTAAAATGTTACATGCTGTTGGTAAATAGTGAACCTGAAAGGTAGTTGGTTGATTTTGAATTGCATGTAGTTCAGTACATCCCAAAGTTACAGGCAAGATATAATTTATTTATAACATGATACATCGCATACTGCACCAATATTTAGCTGCTCCAGAACCAAAAGGGTGTAAGAAGCTGTTTCTCACCTAGATACAAGTTTTATATGGAATATCTTTTGATTTCAAGATAAATGAGGAATAGCTTCAGAAATCTACATACACTCTTTGTGCACCGGATGCAGCTTATTTAGGGGCATTCAGTGATACCAGTAAGTGCCAAACCCAGACTTGCACTCTTTTGGTTTTAAAGCAGAGCTTCGTTTTTATCTGTTTGAAACTAGGCAGTTTACTGTAACAGCCTTGATATTTTTATTTTAAATAAATATACCATTACACTTTTCATATTAAGAAATGATATTAATAAATATCACTGATTATGCATGTACTAGATTTAAAGCCCATCTTGAGTATTCTTTAAATTTAATCCAATAATTTAAGAGGAAATGAAAAAGACACAACTCATTCTAACAATTCTGACACCAGTCACTCATTGTCAAAACTCGTTTATGTAATGTTAGTATATTTTGTCAAACTCGAGGCATTATGAACTACAAATGATGAGCTGTTTTAATTTAAAGGATAATAGAACCATTGATCAATAATAGTTTAAGCCTAAATTATATATTGTTTGGTCTACCTAGTATTTCAACACTGGATAGGTAAGACGAGAATTTTTTTCTTTTCATTTTTTGTTTTGTTTAACGACACCACTAGTCCACATTGATTTATTAATCATTGGCTATTGGATGTCAGACATTTAGTTATTTTGATGTGTAGTCAAGTCAACACGGTCCTCAGTAGTTTGAGAAGGTTGAAAAGTAGGTGGTGGCAAAAGCTGTTACAGGCGACTATTTACTGCCAGTTACTGGGTACTTTTGAGGGCATTAAGCTAGCCTCCAATGGGTTTTGAACCACTGTCATCATCTTGAGCGTCCGATGTTCTACCATTGGATCACAGAGGCTGACCTATTTTCTTTATAACCACTGATTACAGTTGTAGTGAACTGAAAGGAATGGTGCTAGTGGAGATATTCACTGGAACTTGTTTAATAATATTGGACAATTTGGTTGAGGTTGCTAGAAGGCAACGATTAAATGTTTAGTCTAGGTTTCTGCTACCCATTCTAGAGACACTTATTTTCCGTTTCAGATTTTCCCATTTTCCATTTCGGAATTTAACAAATTCATTTTTTTCCATTTCCGTTTTGAATTGAAACTTGTTTAATACACAATGCTGTCGAGTTCGGTAATTCTCGTTTTTTGCGAAAATCTCCAAATATAATTAGAATCAATCACATAAAAAAAAAATAAGACTAACGAAACGACTGGTGATCATCTATGCACTAAACTAATATGGCTTAATAAATACAGATGTCAGTGTAGTCAGGTACCGACCATTTCTGTTTCTAAAATAATGCTGGAAAATCTGTTTAATTAATAAACTGCACTATTTGGAGGTGGATAATAATATTTTCAGAGAAAATCAAGAATTCTGTTTCAAATATGTTTTTCCGCAATTCCGTCTGTGTTTCCGTTATTGTGGAAAATCAGTGCCTCTACCATTCTTAAGCTGTCTCAACTAACTAAATTAAATGGTCATATCAAAGCTTCACAACAAAAAAGGTGTGAGTTTGGCACTTACCGATATCACTGAATGACCACATTTATCTTAAAATCAAGATATCCCACATAAAAACTTGTGTCTAGGTGAGAAACAGTTCTTGACTCTTTCTCCATTACCTGTTACCCCAACGTATACCCTTTTGGTTCTGAAACAGCAACATAATCATTATTTAAGGATTTAATAAAAAACAACATTTTTGTATGCATTATTATTTTGCAGATTCATATTGACTCGTTTCACTAAGATTGGTTTGAAACTGATAAAATATTTCACCAAGACTGAAATAACAATTACTTGTTGCAGGGGTTTACCGGGCTTTTATAAAAGATGGGTCCCTTGGACACACCTGTTTTTTTCGTTTCTGATGGGCCCAACTTAAAACCTAAGGGTTATCAGTTGCAGAAAACATGTTTGCATTAAAAACAAATATTTATTCTGTCTTAATTTTTATTTGTTTTATATTGAATAAATTAATAATTTTTTAAGGCACTAAAATGTCCCATTACACCTCCACCCTACCCCCCTATTGTTTATTAATGACTGAGTTGATTATATAACCAAAACAGTTTTGATATTTTTATAGGAGTCCCATGGGACACAGATACTCTGATTTTTTTTTGGGGGAGGGGGTGTTGTCCAGATGACATTTTATTGCATCCTTTACGCAGGTTTTGCGAATCCAGTAAATCCCCGACTTGTTTGTTCAGTAGAGTAATTAAAAAAAACAGAACTAGTTTAGCCCTAATAATGGCAATAGTTATTTTATATTTTGCAGCCGCCCACTCCAAGTAGTCAGTCCGAACAAGCATCTACCTCACAACCTCTGACAGTCGAACTGGATTCCTTTGTCCAGTCACCACAACTGACCTCATCTAGCGTAGTTCCTCTAATCAGTATGCCAGATTCACTCGAATCGTCCTTAGAGGACCCTATTGCACTCAGTCCACCTACGCTTGATACCCTGACATCATTCGCCGACAACGACAAGGAGAATGATGATCAGGAGATTCTAGTCGACAAAACCAAAGCTCAAAGCAAAGCCCATTTAATAGTGAATGATGCCATCAGCACGACCCAGGTAACTAGTTCTACCCAGATATCGGGAACATTCACAACTGAGTCAATCCCATCGACAGTTGGCAGTGTCATCACAGATACGTCACTTGATACATCAACCTCTACAAAGAAATCGCCAAAGAAGCCACGCAAGAAGAGAGATCCCAAACCTAAAGGAGAAAAGTCAGAAAAAAAGGAGAAAAGTCCACGAGTGCGGAAGAAGAAGAAAAAGGAAGAGATTATAGAGCTGGACCCAACTGTTGGTACGGATGGTTTGGTGTCGGTTGACGGGTTGGTTATTGACGTCGGTTCCAATGTTACCTTGCCAACAGTATTAGATATCGAGGCCGGGGAAAAGAAAGAAAAGAAGGAAGTTGTGAAAAAAGAGAGGAAGCCCAGACCACCAAAGACAAAAGCACCAAAGAAAAAGAAGTAAGTACTTGAAAATATAATAGCTAAGTTTCTTTTTTAATGTGAAATCTTTATTATTTGTTTGTTTAACTACACCACTAGAGCATACTGATTTATCAATCATCGGCTATTGGATGTCACACATTTTATAATTTTTCACATATTGTCTAAAAGTGTGAGCAAGGCTCTGACAGGTTTTGAACCACAGTCTTCAGCTTGTTAGTCCAGTGTTTTACCAACGGACCACTGAGGTCTTATTTTTATACAGTTGCATTTATATTTACGATAAAAGAAAAGTCTGTTTAAAACCACAAGTTTAAAATCTCAATGTTTCGTCATTTATATTAACGTGTTGTTTTACTTAAGTTTACCTGGCATGAAAAGAGTTTCAAAAATTGCATTACAAATGTTTTCTACACAAAATTTTGACAAGCAAACCATAATTTTAGCATGACAAAATACCGTGTATTTCGTGACTTGGTGTACATGTAGTTAATATTTTCAGACCACCTCCCACTTTGTTAAAGAAAAAGAAGAAAGCGAAACGAGGATTAATGTCTGATTGTTCCGACCTGGACATTTCTCCACCGGGCTCTCCAAAAGAGGAAGATGAATCTCTTGTAAGTTAAAAAAACATTCATATTTGTCATCTTAACTATTATTAGTACCAGGCCTCACTCGACCAGGTGAAATGAGCAAAAACTTCACTTTGATCTTGCTGACTTTGCCCTGTGACTGTCCCTCAGACGACACAAGAGTCACCTTGTAAAAACACAGGCCACTTGTTTAGCAGTGTTGTGTTCAAGGACGCACATTGAAAGAAAGGAACGTGTTAATTTAAGCCTTTCCGGATTAATTAACCCAGTAATTATTATCACTGTATACTTGTTTTAAGTGTAAATAATAATAACTCATAATTAGTGTCTGAAAAAAAAGCTTCATATGATTTACTTTTAAAAACCAAGTCTCCCTCTGCTTGAAAACTTCTGCCTCTCAAGGTTAAAAGGGAGAAGTGACTTTCCCTAAAATTTAGATCTGAGTACAAGGTTGAATTTCATGATGGCAATAAAGAATTTTTTCAATGTAGAATTTCAATATTGCAATAAAGAATTTTTTAAAGGTAGAATTTCATGATTGCAATAAAGAATTTTTTCACGGTAGAATTTCATGATTGCAATAAAGAATTTTTTCATGGTTGCAATAAAGAATTTTTTCAAGGTAGAATTTCATGGTTGCAATAAAGAATTTTTTCAAGGTAGAATTTCATGGTTGCAATAAAGAATTTTTTCTTTGCTCTTATGCTTCTGATATGTCCTGATCTGAAGAGCGCTCAAGGCCCTTTGAATAAGAAATTTTGACAAAAATTGTGTGTGTGTTTAAACCTAATATTTAACAGTTGTCTGTCTAATAGCATTAACATTCAAAACTTCGTTAAGTATCCAGCGTTCGAACGTCTGTGTTTGGGTGGGGAGGGCGGGGACAACAATTATTACCTTGGTTTCCTAGAAATCAAAAGGGCACCAAGGCAGTTTATAGGATACATCAGGAGCACAATGGCAAATGTGAGTTTCCAGGGGGCAAGTGCG